>OY744477.1:63074772-63334772 GCA_963556175.1 Tipula confusa | reverse complement strand
CCCCAGCACGGGGGCAACAACAATTATTTTGTATAAAAAAAATTTTATCTTCGAAAGAAGAATTTTTTTACCGAGCAATTGGTGTAGTGGATAAATTTTGCGGTGTTTGCGACGGGTGGTACTGTGTTCGAATGCCAAATGGGGAAGGCTGCAAAAAGGATTTTTCATCACCTGATTACGATCGTGATGACGATGAACATAACTACTATGATCCCCTGTTGCAGTGCAGAGTCCATGGCCGGACCATCGGCCATGGCTGGCTGGAGCAATGCAATGTACAGATGAATTTAAAATCGAGCCTGTATTCGTACGTCCTATATTTGGCTGGTGACGGCATAAGATAGGGCGGTAAAAATAAACCGCAAAAAATGTGAGATAGCTTCAGCTCCAGAAAACACTGCAGGATTCAAAACGCAAAAAAATAAAAATAAAAAATTTTCCAAAAAAAAATCAGATCATTGAACATATATAAGGTTTGAAAAAACATTTTAATACACTTTGTGCAATAAATCGTTCATCGGCCAGATCTTAGAGGGTGTTGGAAACTCAGATCTAGGCTTGAAATATTGAATTATTTTCTGCTTTATGAATTTGGGATTATCACTTTTTTTTTTTTTTTGAATTTTTAATTTTCCATGATATTACCATTTCAAAAACCGAAAACAGCAATTTTTCAAAGTTTGAATAATTTGCAAATATAAGATACATTTTAGGTTGGTCTAGGTGACAAAATTTAAAAACTAAATATCACTCAATTTTAGGTTTTCTTTAGTCAAATTAGTCAAAGGTTTAGTTAGGGAAGCCAATACCGTAACGAAATTTGTTAAATTAACAATTAAAGTTGTTTATTAAGTTGAAATGGACAAATTAACTTCTTTAAACTCTTTGTCAGTGTGAGAAAACATCCAATTTTTAGTCTAGACAATAATTTACATTGATATGGTTCATAATTCCTTCAAAATTTTAATAATTGTAGATAATGTGTACTTCTGGCATAAAAATAAAAAAAATGGTATTAAAATGCTTCTGACTGTAAATAAAAACTAGTGATTTAGAATTTAAGTCATATTTTACTACCCAGAGATAGCTAAGGCGGTCGTGCTGGTGGTGACTAAACTATAAAAATTCTATAAAATAATACATCAAAATGCTAAATTAAATTTTAATGAAATCTATTCAAAAGAATATCAAATTTTATGAGATCCATTGTCCACCCATAAATCACCCGTAAATCAACACATTTACGAGTTGGGTGAACTAGATAGTATTTCATATATCGTATGCAGCGCAGAACAGACACTCATCATCATAAGAATGATATTTTGAAATGATTTTTATGCTTTTTAATATATGTCGTTAAATTTTTTGTGCTTTGCATAAAATTAAAGATCATAAACAAACTGGAAAATGTCATTGAAAATATTAAGATCTAGATATACATATTTATTATACGCTCGTATATATGCAAAACGTCCACCTACATACACATTTTTACAAATATAAAAATACACAGATGTAAAGATGCAGAAAGACAAAAGAAAAAAATTTTATATATAAAAAGAAATCAAAATTCACAATCTCATTTGACCTGGAACAGTATTTTGCATATGACTTGAAATTAATAAGAGTATAATTTATTGTTCTTCGTTTGTATCTAAGTGTCCCCATTTCATGACTTTTAATATGCATAAATCTGAAAAGAATAATCTATTTACAACAATATATAACCATAACCTTCCGCAAATTTTGTTTTGTGCCATTCACGAAATATTCGCGAAGAACACACAGAAGAATTATTTTCTTCTGTATACTATAATATACATAACGGCAACAAGCGATCATCGAACAGAGATAATTTTTTTGTTTTTCCACTTTGGTTAAGCTTTGGCGCAAAAAAT
This sequence comes from Tipula confusa, assembly GCA_963556175.1. Classification (NCBI taxonomy): domain Eukaryota; kingdom Metazoa; phylum Arthropoda; class Insecta; order Diptera; family Tipulidae; genus Tipula; species Tipula confusa. The sequence goes on along the minus strand of OY744477.1, from coordinate 63,332,874 downwards.
TTGCGAAAAACATTTTATTACATGATGTACACAATTTATGTTTAGCTATTGTGTGTTAGCAACATTAAAGCTAAAAATAAATTCATGTAATATGCAAATTTCTGTACTGATCAATCTTTTTGGTTTTGTTTTGTTTTTTTTTTGCCCAAAGTGGATTACCAGCGAGTAAATGGTTATCGTGTATTAAATTGAAGCGAATTTGCTATGAATTTGGCCTAAAGTATTTTTTATAGGAATAGTGGATTCATGTAAACCATAAACATAAATTCAATTTAAATGTTTACGTTGATTTTTTACGATCGATAACAGATTTTCATGTTGCTTCTAATAAAAAAAATAGGAAATAAAAAATGAAAAATGAGAAAAATATTATCGACCAAGAAAGAAATATTAATAGAGAAATTTTAGATCAGGAAATTAATTTTTTTATTAGTTTACTTTCTAATTTAGAATTTATGTTTTCTATTTATGAGCGGTAGTGGGATGAGGAGTATTTGGTCATTTCTGTGTCGCTTGTATACATTGAATATTTTGGTTAGATTTATATTGATAGAGCGCATATCTTTTACAAAACAATAAAAAACACAGTCAAGGTCAAACTACATATTTTTAAATCTTTACTGAAATTACAGTGAAAGTTAAATTGCCGTTAAGTTGGAAGGTACCGAACTAAAATTCCAAGGGAAGAAAAAAGTAAAAATGTTTGACTTTGGGGCAACGTTCTTACCAGGTCGAGTGAGTTAGCATTGATAAGATCGGACCGAACGAAAGCCGAACGGCTAAGGTTTTTTAAAACTTTCTTCGAGGGAGGGTATTCTGGTGAGTGGTCGATTCGATGATTTTTCCTGTAACTAAAGGGGAGTTGATGGGCCATAGCGCTTTTTTAGGCTTGGTTTTAGTTGCTACGGGTGATGGGTTGTCGTGTTCATAGGCATTTTTTGGAAGGATTTTTTTCGAGGAATGCGTTTCGGTTCTGGTGGATGCATGGAATCACCAAAAATGAGTTTGCTTGAAGACGATTATATTTCTATATTTCATAGGAGGATAAGCTTTAACGGCATTTGAATGCACTATTTGATTTTTCGGTTTGGTTGGTGTCATTTTATCGCCCCAATTTTTGGGTTTTTGGCTGATGTCTTGACCGAGGTTTGATTAGGTTTTGTAAATCTGAGTTTTTGTGTAATGCACTGTTGGTGCTTTTTTAGTATTTTTGCTTTGTTTAGTTTGTTGGACTGATCAAAAGGCTGTTTAAGGATTGGATCTAGCGTTGGTGCTACAATTCAGCTAGGTTTGCTGCATTCTGAAACTGGATCTTAGTTGCACTGCGGGAAGAAAGTTTATTATTAGAACTGTTTTTGTGAGGAATTAGTGATGATGTTTACTGCTAGTTGAATTTATTTGTAAATTTATTTGTGCTATAGAGTTTGTAAATTCCTAGTTGTAGAGTAAGATTGGGTCAGGTTATTGTCAATGTGACTGCGAAATAGTAGTTTGATAACTGATCATTGGTGGATTTTATATTTATGGGTTTTGGATGGAATTGAGTCTGTTTTTGCAGGATTTCTCACAGGTGCAGGGCATGTTGATTCGTCAGGATGATTTGACGGAATATGGTGGAAATTATGTTTTATTCGGTTGTGATTTTATTAAGGGCTATGCAAGCCTTCAGCAATAGTTTGGCGTGAGTGTTATGGATGACTGCTGCAATTGGCTTTTGGTTGTATGGTTCTGTATCTGCTACAATTGCTTTGTAGAATGGGTATTGGTAGTTTGTTTTTGAGTGATTTATAGATTTATCTTATATTATTGGTGTTTTAATTTTTTAGTGTTTTGTCCCGCCTGATAGTATTGTGACTGGCTAGAGAGAGAGGTTCTTGTTTTGTCCAAGCCAATTTTTCATGAGCATGGGTACTCATAGTTGATGGAATTGTATGAGGTTTTCGGACTCTTTTTTTGTAAATTATGAATTAAAGGTTCGAACCTTGTATCTCATTTCAAGGAAAATCGGGGGTTATAAGTGAACTATTTCTAGCTGGTGCATAGACTGTCTAGATGTGACAACTGTCTCTTCTTGTTGCTTTATTCCCGCGTCTGTTTTCCTTTAATAGACACTGCATTCCTTGGAGTTTGCCTCTTGATTCCGATTACAGTTTGCGCATTTCACAGTCCCCTCGTTGTTAATTCTCATGCAGCTTCCTTTTTCGTGACGTTCTAGGCGCTTTATGCATTTTGTGGTATTGCTGTGGTTTGATGATGCCTACCAATGTTGCTGACAGCTGGAGCACTGAGAGTTTGCTTCTACCTGTGTCATGTAACAGTTAGAGTTTATGTAGCTTTTATAAATTGTATATTATAGATTACAAATAATGGTAAGGAACATTGCCACGTTTCGCTCATCAACATCACGATTTTCTTCGAAGTGAGCTACCAGCCGCGAATCCTTGTTCCATAATTTACAAAAAAAATGAAGTTTTAGAGATATCGATTTTGTAAAGGTGGTCAGCTCATGTAACAACTTAAACTGGAACAGAGTATTTTCTATTATACACGCTGATGAAAAGTTGGAATTTGTGTACTCGCATAACAGGTATTTATTCAGTTTAAACAAAGCTGAATTTTTTTTCTATAGTGCTTAATCCTTCACTGCCATTGAATGTATTTTAGAAAAACTTGAGGTTCGTTAATTCTTGCACTGACTTCTAAAGCAAACTTGTCTTCTGCTTTTTTTGCGAATGACCAAAATGATTATGACGAAGGTCCAATTAAATTTATAAAACTTGTTTATCCCTATACATTAACTGTTATTTACTTCATGTAATATGCAGTGTAATCTCTTGACATTGACTTTTCCTGCGATATGGAAACACTCTATTGCCAATTTCTATTGCCGGGATTATCCAAAGTTCTTGAGAGGATTATGCAGATGCAGATATTATTATATCTGGAGTTACGGGACTCGGTTATTTTGTGATTATCAATCTGCATACCGTTCACAACATAGTACAATTCAGCTTTGCTACAAATTACTAGTGACTTTTAGAAAGGATTATGTTCACTAGTGCTACTTACACTAGAATTACTATTACTATAAATCTACATTTTTCCTAATGGAACAAGTTATATTACTTACGAGTATCATTTATAAAGAATATTACGCCAGATTTATATTGCTATAGAAGGCGTTTCTTTAGCGATACAGTAACAAAAGCACAATCAAAGTCAAACTCTACATTTCATAGTTAAACTAATACTAATTAGAAGCGCAGTAAAGGTTTAATTTGAGGACGTTAAATTGAGAGGTACCAAACTTAAATTTCAAGAGAAGAAATAATAAAACTAATTGTTTACCACTGTTAACCCAAACGTTCTTGGAAATGTACCATTCACTGCCTTGTACTACTTGTAGACATAAATAAACTTTTCCACATATATGACCACGTATATGACCACGTATATGACCACGATTGAACACTGCACAAACTTTGTCAGTTTAACGGTTTTTTCATTTAATTTTGGTGTTAAAAATTTTGTATTCTATATACATTTTAGAGTTTTGTGTGTGTTGAAATGAATATCAAATTGAAGAGATGACGGTGAATCTTAATCGAGTTAAGCTTGTGTAGTTGATTTCTGAAGAATTCTAGTAAGAAGATTTAGCTGTTAAACAAAGAGGGTCAAAAATATGTATGCAATGTCAGTGACAATAGTTATTTTTATGATTTGAGATCTTTCGAGAAGCATAACACGTAAAATCATCTGCCCGATAAAATTCAACCTTGTCGATCTGAAGGTGTGACTCACGGTCTTCTGGAGGGACATCCTATATGCTTTGGTTCTAGACTCTCCTAAAGTGGCTGGAGTGTCTTTAAGGGAACCTTTACAATAAATCTTCCTTGATTACCCAATTTTATATTTTTTTTGAAATGTGCATCATCTTCAGATGATACGAACCTTTGAATTTATTATAAATTCGTTTGCTCCCAGAATATTTCAATAATGACCTCACAAATTTGATCGTTACTTTGAACATTCAAAGCTAATAGCGTAATTTGAAGCCTGGAAAGATGATTATCAAATTTTATTTGTCCAATGGCAATCAAACTTAAAACTATCTCACCTCAATAGAATTATATGTAGAGGTATATGGAATTGTGGATTATTAAGTTGTCTGTTCTTCGGAACATACCAAGAATCAGTACTAATAGTAAACAGGCTGATAATATAAGCAGGTTATTGTAGATATAAAGTTTTTTTTTAAGAAAAGTTACTGTAAATGAAAGTCTAGTGCTTTCTAGAACATTTTCTTGCATAAATAATATTATTAGATCTGACAATTTATTTTCCAAACCATACTAAAGTGTCATACTTTATAAAATGCTTATGCTACATTCAATAAAATAATTAAACTTATTGTTTTGAGCACATCTTCAATTATGTCTGTGGTTCTTTGAATTTGCTCTTTGGTAGAATGTTTTGCTCTGTAACCGAATTAGTAAACATATATAGGTACGGAAGAAGATCTTTTTGTTCTATGGTTAATTTGCGCTTATTAAACAGTAACTTTTCGAATAACTTTGAAATTATTTTAAGCAAAGAAATCGGACTGTACAATTTATTGTTACAATATGGTTTGGCTGGTTTAGGTATCCGCTCGACATACAAATATTTTCTCTTTCAAACCACACTTTTCCGAATTAATTTGAATATGGTTTAGCCGTTTAATCTTATTCCAATTAATTTTATCGCTGTTCTAATTAACTTTCCTGAATATAAATTTGATTTTAGCTGCTAGACCAAAATGTCTTAAATCTTAAAATGTTGAGTGTTTTACCGACATCTGAAACTCTTTTGTTTCGGAAAATGTTGCTTACGAAAAAAGGATTTCTTACGCCAACACCTCTTGTTTTTGATTTCGTTGGATTGTGATCACCGTTACACGATGAAACAAAAAAAAAAAAAACACGCAGATGTGCTTCTTTAAAAAGTGATTAAGGCAAAAATCCGATTCCACTTTATATCAATCCACCAAACCGTATGCATAGAGTGCTGTACCGTATGCAATTATTGCTGTTGTGGCGTAGCTATTGTTGGTGTTATCGACAATGACTCTATAGTTTGATGATTTCGAAATTTGTTTAGTCCAAAATGCATGCACTGAATTTGGTCGATATGTGGTTTCAGTAAAATGGCACCACACGCCACACAGCATGCGAAACTTTTGACTTATTAAAAATTAGTTAGGCAAGCAATTTATTTCACGTTTCGGTCCAGTGAATTGGCCACCGAGATCGTGCTATTTATATGCCTCATGACTATTTTTTATAGGACTAGGTAAAAAGTCTCATCTATTTCAATAAACTAACAAAAATACCAAAAATTTTATACTTCGCTACTTCAAACTGTCTATCTGTCATAAATATTAATGTATGTTGATGTATATCAAGCTATATCAAAAGTAGAACCAAATCAGTATTACGATTTGAAGAAGTCGTAATCTCGACCTTAGAGTAGTTGTCCAAAATGTTTCTGATTTAATCTTGGATTTTGTTTTATGCAAATTAAGCATCTTTGAAAGGATTTAATTGCTGTTGCAGGTAGTTGATTTTTTTTGAAAATGTACGCATTAAAATATCTTGTCAAATGCTGCTCTATTAATCTCTATTGGTATTAATACACCAGTTCTCCGTTTTTCGGTTTTTCGAGCTGTGTGTTTTTACTAAATCTAAGTATATAAGATTAAACTGACCAGAGAATCTCTCTTTGGCAGTACTTAGCATTTTTGGTTGTTCTGGTCATTGTTGTTTAGTTTGTTTGAGCAATGGTCGTCCTATTACCTCAATACATGGTACCCAAAGTCCTTTGCTGTAATTCCTCAGGAAGCCAAATCCTCTAGAATATATTTAAAAATATTATATTCTTCACAGTCCCCGTTGGTGTGTGCATATAGTTTAAGTTGATAGATATGGGACGAATGTTGTCCAAACATCTTGGTTGATGTGAAAACCATTCTAAGACAGTATGTTAGAATCATCTACACCGATACTATCTCTGCTGGCAACTGCTGATCCCAATCGATTTTTTAAGACATAAACTTTGAAATATAGTTTGAATTCTGACAGAAATATTGAAAGAAGTCCGATCGGATCGAATATCTTATTGGCTTTGAAAAGTAAACTTATTTTGGGTACTTTATAATGTTCAATAGTCCTATTTAAAATATAAACTGATCTGTTGTCGACATTCAATGAGTATACGGATAGATTAAGAACTAACGCTTATCTCACCACAGGATTAATTGATATCCAGTATCTTCATTGCTGACTAAAAATTGGCAGAACATTTTTTCTATGTAACCAACCAATATCTAGAAATGTGGCCGAAACAGGATGATTATATCAAAAAGGCTAAAGTGGATATTGGGATCAATAAATAGTTTTATTGCATTCAGAGGGCCAACTAAATTTTTAGGAGTTTTAGGCCGCTTTAGTAATTTGGCTAGGTTGGGAATAAACCTGTGGCAATAATTAACCATGCCGATAAATTGTTGAATCTTCTTGATTGATTCAGGAGCGGGAAGTTTTTTATTGGCATTAATTCTCTCCTCTGAGGTCAGAATGCCATTAGCTGTAATTTTATGGCCTAAAAAATCAATCGAATTTGCGCCAAATACGCACTTAGAACTCTTAATATGCACACCAAATTCAGCTAATCTTTTAAATAGCTGTTCTAAATGTAATTTGTGCTGAGTCTCATGAAAACGAAGTCTAAATTCCTAACTACTTCGTTCATAAACCGTTAAAAGGTTTGTGCGGCATTTCGCAAACCAAATGGCATACGCGTAAATTCAAATAACCCAAATGGGGTAGTTATTGCCATCTTATGAATGTCTATTTTTGAAAAAATTTTACATCCATGCAAATTCATGCAAATTCATTTTGGATATGCGGAATCGGATATCTATCCGGAATTGTAATCGTATTTAACCTACGATAATCGCCACATGGTCTCCAATCAGATCTTTTTTTTCTAACCATGTGCAAAGGACATGATACTGGGGATGATGAAATTCTACAAATCCCCAAACCTACTATTTGTTGGAATTCTAAAATTGCCGCTTTATGCCGAACTGTATCCAACCTTCGTGGTCTAGTAACTGGTAAATGTCCAGATATCACAATGTGATGTACCACGAAATGTTTAACTAGCATGTTATAATTTGGCTCTGATACCAATGATGAAAATTTCTTTAAAATTGTTCCATATCCATTGTCGATCGCATAATAAATGGACTACTCGGATAATTACCTTTCATCGAGGTGGTATGAATTGACAGCTGAGTCACTAAATCAATTAGCCTTTTGCATTTAAGATCGACTAATGAGCCAAACTTAACCAAAAAATTGGACGACTCACATCTGCAAGTATAAATCCGTGAACAATTTTACATCGTAATCCAAATATGTGTTAATGGTTGTGCCGTTTGCTGCCGATAACACAAGATCGGTCATACTTTATTTCAAAATATGTCGCTTTAACAAATCATCACTTTTATTATCATCATAAAAATTCAATTTGAACGACCTAAATCGTTCGACTGGGAACACCGACAGATAAGCTCCCGTATCTTCAATGAAGTATAAGTTGTTAATTTTGTCGTATAATGTGAGTCGGCTTGTTTTTGTCAAGGTCTGTACCAAAAAGAGCGAGGGACTATACATTAGCTTTCCGAATGATTTTCTTGATCAGGTCTAGGACTCTGATTTTGCGTAAAATGCACTTTTTCCGACTTCTTTGCAGGTGGTGGACCATTCCAGCTGCATGGTGTGTAACATTTTTACGCCTGTGTGCATGTGCATAACATAACCTTTTACTTTGTTTTGGTTTAGAATTACTAAACCTAAAACGCCGTCTATTTCCGGAACTATTTCAGTAGCGCCCGACGATTCCGACCTCGACCTTGACATAGAATTCTCCTGTGTCAACACAATATGCATCTGCACCGTGTTGTTTGCCATGTTTCTAATTAGTTACATCTCTATGTAACTAATTAATGCGGGCGCCTATTTGATTCCTTCAGCGACCACGGCTAATTCTGCGTGGAATTTTGATACTTTTTAGTGTAACTTTCGTGACAGTCTTTTTTTTAATAGCTTTTTGGCCCAACATTACATCAGTATAGGTAGTAGGTCATCATTAACGACATGAAACACGGTTCATGATGCTTCACAAGAAACTTTTTATAACCGTCACCAGTTGCGATTCTTCGTACCCTTTTATGGGCCTTTTATTCATATGGCGCAGTCTGTATTTGAAAAAATCCATTTAGAGTATTTGACATTGTTAATTATTTTGTAAGCCAGAGACCGAGCCATACCAAGTTTAATGGAACGAGAATCAGAAGCTTATAAGGATTTGTAAGAATTTATTAGGAAGTGAGGAACTAAAGTTTAAAATCGAGAATTCGGTGTCACATTATGATACTGGCCAATGTTTATTTAAATATTTTCGATTTTTCGAGATTTAAAATGGCAGTTAATAATAATGTGTCATCAGATGCATTTTAAATGTTCAACTAATGAAACGAACCAAATGTATACCCGAGCAATATTGTATATCGTTGGGCACATACTTTTATTAAATACAATCACCGACTGTTATTTAGTATGCTAAACTAAACATCCGCCTTTTATTTGCCGTACACCATAATATATGTAAAAATTAAAACTGTATATTGGCGGTGTGGTGGTCGGCATCACTAATCGATATAATATCAATGACATTATACATAGAGTGACTATATATTTAAAACGTGATTATGCCAGTCTCTCGACTACAATGTATATCTAAATTAGACATTTTGTATCGATAAAAGTAAATCGATACACAAACATAATCACATATCCATTGATCTTTTCATTATGTTCGTGTTACATGTTAGATAAATGCGACACTTTGACTAAACCGAAATTTTATTGTATTTTGATATCGAATCTTAGCTACACAATGAACATAATATATATGTCAAAATGTATTTTCAAATCACATATATCCATACATATTTTATGGAGCAGCATATAATATGTAAAGAAGACTATACACCACATATGACAATGATATGAATAAGAAGTGGAGAAAAACTATAACATTAAAAAAGAAAAAATCTGCACAGTATAATTTTCAAATCAACTTAATGAAAGTTTAAATCATGACATTAACATAAAATTGTTTTTATGTTTTATGTATTTTCGGTATTTGGTATAAAATATGTGAAGTAAAAACTCCATTAATCTTATTCAAACCATAAGATTATATATTTTAGTATGTACAGAATACTTATTAAGACAGTTATTATTGTACACAATGTATATGATGTTGTATAGAACATAAAACAGAACAATTTAATTTTTGTTATGTTGCGATGCATATAAGAGCGGCATTGCACCACACTACATTATATAATTTTTACACAATAGTGATGAAGTATGATTTCAGTGTATAGTACTGCTTATCGATTTTAATTATTTTAAATAATTAACAACATTATAATTGAAATTGAGGTCAATTAAATTTTTTTTTTTTTAGTAATGGTTTTAAGAAGAAAATTTAAGTGATTTGATACATAAAACATATTTATGTATACGAATAGCAACGAAACAGTTGAATTTACACAGAAAATCCATTAAACACTTTGCGAGATAAAAATTAAAACGTTAAACAATGTGGTTGGGATAAAATTTTCACAAAATAATCGAATCGTGGAAATTGACTATACGGAAAAGGTGAATGACAATAGCATTTCTTTTTAAAAAGCAGCCGTTTATAATAATTTTACCAGTGGTAAAGTTGGAACTTGCGATTGAAATTTAATGGTGTGGCGGTATGGAAATCGATAAAAACAAAGAAAAAAAGGTTTTGCAATTGAAATGTGTGCTGATTAGGCAAATGTTTGGAAAACTAAATAAATGCTGTGCATTTCACTTAAAAGTCTTATCACATTCAGTAAATCAATTATCTACCTATTCCGCCCGTAAGAGAAAACGTGTCCTCGGGTGGTGGTTAGCGAAGTTATCCCCTGCACCTTGAGAGTAGGAAGGATATAAAATACCTTCCGGGAACCAACAAGACCATTCCAATATAGTAGTACTACAGCTCTTGTATGTTTAAATTTTGTTTTTTATTCATTTTTAGACCGAACATAACCTCGAACATTGTTCTCTGAATTGCTCGCTGAAAATTGCTACTTATTGTCTGCTGAACATACAGTACATGTATACCACTTTGAAGGTTCATCTATTGCTATCTACGTTTTGAATGACACATGTTGAATTTCTTCATCTACAAAATATTTTTTGTACTCGTCTGAGGTGAATGCTGTTCCATGATCCGTAATTATGCGAGTAGGATTGCCAAAATATGCTTGTTGATCCGTTAATTTTAGTAGGACGTCGGCTGATGACAAGGTTTTCCAAGAAACCTTCTTGTTTACCAGATTTTTTGTTTGCCAAAATACATTTTATACAATTATTTATTACACTTTGAATTTTCTTCGTGTTCGGTATGTAAAAATCTGTACTAACTGCATATCCCGTGTTTTCGGCTCCAAAGTGACCTTCATCACGTTTACTTTAAATTATTTGATTTTCCTTTTTAGGGACTACAAACAATGTCCGTCCATCCTGCTGTTTGCATATGATACCTAATTATAGCTCTTAGTTTTCCCTTATAGCTTCCCTTATAGCTTCCAACCACTGATCCTAACGTTGCGTCTTTTTAATACATGCTAACACATTATCCTCAATTGGAAAAATTGTAAAGCATCTGCTGCGGGAGTCAAAGTGACGCATACGTTCATTTTTTCTATGTTCTGTAGCAAAATTATATTCTTGAAAATATAATACCCATCTGGCAACTGCTGCAGGTAAATCATTTTTCTTCATTGGGCTTACTAACGAAATTTTATTCTAATATAGGTAAATTCGAAATTTTATTCAAGCCATATAAACGGCCTTCACTTATAAATAATAGCTATGCATTTTCTCATCGCTTGGCGATGTTTTTCAGTTCATGTAATACACCGGATGTAGTTTTCCATTGTCAGCTTTCTGCATAAGTATAGTGCCCAAAACCCTTCTGACTTGCATCCGTATACAACTCTGTTAGAGCATTCTGCCTAAAGATTTGAAGAACAGGTGAATTCGTCAAAATTTCTTTTAATCGTTGAAACGCTGTTCTCTGCTCCAGACCAAAACGAAATGTAACTTCCTTTACATGTAACTGAATACTCGTTTATAAATTTTCGGAAGTACCCGGTTAGTCCCAAAAATGACTGAACATCTTGTATGTTTTTTGGTCCAGGAAATTTTTTGACTGCTATTAGTTTTTTTTCTGACGGTTGTACATTCCCGTTTTCAATTACGTGCCCTAAAAACTCGACTCTTCTTTGAAGAAAATGACATTTACTTCATTTAATATTGAGTCCATTTTCTGCTGCCCGATTTAACACTATTTTTAATTTCTTTATTCCGTCTTCTTCATCTTTTGAAGGGATATTGACGTCATCCATGTAAGTAATTAGGTCATTATTGTTTTTTAGCTCTATAAACACTATATTAATGAACCTTAAAAATACAGCCGGTGTAATTTTTAACCAAAATGGTACTTTATTGAACTCGAAGTGACCTTGGTAAGTGACGAATACTGTAAATTTTTTCGAACTTTCATCCACAGGTATATGAAAGAATCCATTTTTTAGGTCCAATGTGGAAATAACTTTGGCTTCTGCTAATTTGTCCAACTTCTCATCGATTAACGGCATCGGAAAATGGTCTTTAATAATTAGGGGATTTAACTTACGATAATCGATGCATACTTCGGAATTTTACTCCATTTTTGTTAACCACAATTTCAGCTTGGCTTATGAAATCATTTCAAAAAATTCTGTCAATTTTTATTGCATTGTTTTTTTAAAAATGTAACAGCTTCCTTTCATTTCGACATTATCAACTTTTATTATTGCGTCAACAACTCCTGTTGATGAACTTTCACCATTGCCAAAACCTCCAAATTTTAATTTAGCATGATGCCGGTCAATAGTTTTTATTCTCGTGCGACTATACTTTCCCGAATAATAGTGACATCGCTTCCCGTATCAATTAATGCTTCAACGAAAATTCCATTGATATCGATTAATCGTTTTGTGTTGTTGCTGCTTAATATTACATTCATCACGTTGTTCTCGGCTGAGGTGGATTAGTCATTTGGAGTATTTGTACTATTTCGTGCCAGTGGATCGGCAATGCATGGAAGTAAAACAATTAAACAAATTTACTGTTATTTTAGAAATCCCAAACAAGACCGCAATTTTGAACAAATTGTATCGAAACTCGCAGCATTCGATGCAATTTCAATTAACGCTATTTGTAAAAGTTCATTTATTACTTTTATTGAAAAATCTCTCAGATATAATGAACTTAATTTATATATCCTGCAACAATGTCAAAAACTGGGTAATTGCAAAGATTATTAATATGAAGGAAGAAAATTAAAAATTTGCTCTGCCTATAGACGAGTTGACTAGCTATCAAAATTGCAGGTACTTAAATATTCATTTAGTTTACTCAAATGGAGAAATCGAAAATCTAGGTTTGATGCCTAGATCGATGCACATCGAAGGCTCTTGTCCTGCTGAAAAAGCGATTGAAATGGTATCGAATAGAATTCAGACATTTGAGCTAAATTACGAATCTTGTATTGTTTCCACAACATGTGACGGGGTCAGCTTTATGCTAAAATATACACTTAGCAATCTCAAAGATAAAAACAATTGTTAAGTTGTTTAAAAATTCACCTGATCGGAAAAATATTCTACAGTTAAATATAAACGAAATGGAAGGCGAATGTGGCAAGCTGCAATTACTATTAGATTGTAAGACAAAGTGGAATACCATTGAAACCATAATAGGCGATTTAGTTAGAGACCAGCAATTTTAAAAAACATTACGTGATTTAAACCTCAGCAACTTATGGAATCCGGAACTTGACATAGTTGCTTTTATGATATAATGAGCGCTTTTCAACCAGTTAAAAAATCAATGGAAGCTCTAAGCCGCCAAGATGATTCATTGTTAACTACAGGTGGTATTCTAAAATTTGTATTTAAAAATCTTCGGGCCAATATTTCAAAGATAAGCACCAATCTGTTAAAGAAAATAAAAATCAAATCGCCAAATGTAGGGACAAACAAATTATTTCTTTTATAGTGGTATTTTTGTATAGTGATAAGGATACTATAGATGATATGGATAATATGGATGATATGGATGATATGGATGATATGGATGATATGGATGATATGGATGGTATGGATGCTATGGATGATATGGATGATATGGATGATATGGATGATATGGATGATATGGATGATATGGATAATATGGATGATATGGATGATATGGATGATATGGATGATATGGATGATATGGATGATATGGATGATATGGATGATATGGATGATATGGATGATATGCTATGGATATGGGGATGAAGCTTGACTGTCAAATTTCAGAAAACACCCAAGAGCTAAACTCAAATTGAAAGTTATGTTAGTGGTTTAGCCGAAACATTACTATGCACTCTTTTAAAAGATGAGAATGACTATTGTTCGGACTATAGTCGATATTTGTACCTAGACCCAGAAATGCACGCTGAACATTTCGACACTAAAGTGAATCGCGCTATCACATTTACATGAGTATACATTTACATCTAAAGAAATTATAGTTATATAGGGAAAAAATTCCTTATATAATTGTGTGAGCTCGTCAGCCATGGTTCTGTATTATTGATGGCGTTATATTCATTTTTCACTACCGATAAGTAAAATTCGTTGAATTTTGATCGAATTCTGCTGGAGTCGCTATAATGGATGACAATGTTTAGACTCTGTATAAAACCAGGCCTAAACATTGTTAAATTATCTAATAAACTCACGAACCAGAACTTTTTGCAGACAAATTATTAGATCTCTAATGGTTAATCGAAGAATCTAACTAAAATTTTGAAGCAAATAAAAACTTATTACACCATTTTTGAAACTATACTGGAAGCAGATATGACAGATTTTCTATCAAAAAGTGTTAAAGCAACTTACTCTCATGCACAACCAGAAACTTCTCAGGAAGCATGGAATATGACATTACATAGGGGTACACATTCTTGCATACAACTCGAACATGTTCCGGAAAATAGTTATCTCGATAATGCTTTGACGTCAATAGATAACAGCTTTTTTTACATTTTTAGCTAACGAGATTGAGTTTCCTATAGACATTAGCAATTGTGTGGGCACATAGTGGCTTTGCAAGGACTGCACTAATAATTGTTAGCAATGGGCTTATTTTCTAAAATTGAACGAACAAATTTATGAAATGCAACCAGACTTTTTAGAAATGTCACGTTATATGTTTCAAGTAAAATTAATGAACCCTGTATTTAATTGTTGGTGGCTCTCGAAGTTTCAAACGTGGATGCTGTTTACTAAAAATCTAACCACGTAAATTACAATTCCAGCTTTGAGGACAGAAAATATCGAAGCTGTAAAAATTAAAGAAAAAAAATTGTAATGTGCACGATATTGAGGCATCATTAGGCAAAAGAATTGCTAGCATTTAAAATATCTTTCATACAAATTTGGCTGTGCGTAAGCTGATCAATGGATTTGTATGAACTAATTGATTATTATAAAAAGCCTTCTGATATCACCGCAAAACTTTATACCCGCATGTCATTGGTACCTGGAAGTAGAAAATAACACCGTTTTTAAAGTTCTTGAGGTGAATTTAAGGCTCTTAAAAAGAATCAATGAAGGCGAATTGTTAAAACGAAATGAGCTTAACTTATTTGAGTACATTTTTTTTAAACGTGCTGTCTGTTAACATGTGGCAGTATTTCGATAATTAATAACCTTTGTCATTTGCGAAAACTATTGCGACATAGCTCTCCTTTGTACAGCATACAAATTACTGTCTTAATATTGGAGAGAACCACGCCTCTGGCGGAGGAAATTGTAGGTGCGTACCAAGGAGGATTTTGTCCAAATCCTTCAGACACTGATCAAGTTTTTTCGCTGAAGATGGAAAGAATCAACAAATATTACGAGTGTTACTGGACTTCCAACAAGCCTATGACTCAATCCATCGGGATAGCTTATGGTTTGCTTTGCGGTGTCTGGGAATACCTGACAAATATGTGCGTTTATGTAAAATGAATGTAATTCAGTCACACTGTGTGTCAACGTTGAGAAGAAGCTATCAGTGGGGTTTGCAATTAGTTATGGGGTAAGGCAAGGAGATGTTCTGTCCCCGATACTCATTAATCTCATGTTAGAATTCATCTTTTGTAAAAGTAAAATACCTCAGGACAACATTTTGAACTGTCAGTCGAACCAGGTTCTGGCATATGCAGATGCTATCTGTATAATTGGACTGAATGGTAACGGTATAAAAGAACTACTTTATCCACTTGTTTGATTCTCATCTCTCGTTCATATAGCAACGACTTTTCGTAGCTTACTACCTGTTAACTGTTTAATAATTAGCATCACAAAAATAATCCAAGTAAAGTTTCATCCGAAAATCATTATTTTGTATTCATCAATTGCACAATGAAGTCATGCACATTATTAAGCTGATGTCATATTTTTATCCACTGTCAATTTTACTGTTGAATAAAAGTGTTAACCGAAAAATATTTTTTAATTAAATATTAATGTTGTGTCTACACTATAAACCATCAGCAAGTCACTCTTGTGTATTATAAAGGTATATAAAGAGAGATAGGTGAATTCTTTTGTTATTAATCAAATGAATAAATTTACCATGGTTGATTGCGTTTGATGGATTAGCACAAAAATTTTATTTTTTCATGTAAATTTATTTATTATTATTACGATATTATGGTCATGCACCATGTCATATTAATTATCTCATACAGTACCGGATATTTGAATCATCAAAAATAATGTATTGTGTATTTTGTTATAGACACCACAGCCCATAAAGGTAATCATTTCGTTCACGCTATTTTATCATTTCTTGTTTATGATTATTAATTACACGTTTGATGGAGATATTTATGATGTGCTTTTTGGACAGATTTACCATTAACTGTGTAAACAAGCTAGTCGAAAAATGTCTTTAGGTGTTCTTACACCGAGAAGTCAACCTAAATGACTTTAAAATTTACAAATTATTAAATTAATTTGACAACGTGTTTCATATAATTAAATGTTTTTAAGTGGTTTGATAATAAGATGTTAGGAATGTTGGCAGAAATATGACCCATTTTTTTATGCCTTTGGAGAAAGATTTATTGTTTATATTCTTGATTCTAACCTGCCTAATTGATAAGTTCATGTGTTTGAAACGCCAAAGTGATGTGAACGGTTTACTGGAGCTGGTTGCTATGAATGACAAATTAGTAAATTGAATTTATTCAGTATACTACTGTTATAAATAATGCCTTTATTGACCATTCTTCACATCCTGGATTTTATCGTGCTCAACTACTACAGTTTACATGTGGTTTTGGATCGTACAATGTGTTGAAACTCTGCCTCAGGTAAGAAATTCGTCTGTGCTTCTCAATTTACTAATACCACTACGCAAGCTGCCCAAAAAATGTTTAACCAGTAATTTCAGATTATAACTATAAATATCAAGAATACCTTTCATATATTACTTTCATTATCAATTGTAAATGATCAAATTTTGAGTTGCGGACGATTTAAATTTATCGAAAATTTGTTGGTGCTAGATTGTTAATGAATTTTCTGAATTGCGGTGAGTGTTTTATTTCAGGAACTAATCATGGGAATTTGCATAAAAATGAGCAAAATATTTTTTTTAACTCAAAAGATAACGTAAGGCCACCAAAAATATGTGGTTTAATTTTTTTGGATTTTCCAACATTTTTGAAAATATTACTATCGTAGTTTACTCACAGTCACACAACTAACAATAACTTGATAACGGACTTCATACTTTAGTGAATTACATATTTGAATTTTTTAACCCTAATTGTCCCAGAATTTTTTTTAGATGGTTAATTCCATCGAAACATATTGTTGCGTTTCTACAGAGTTTTCGTTGACTTAACGCTTCGGATTGACTGATGGACTTGGTCGCTTAGGCTTCTCACCGTAATGAATACAATAGTATTTGGTGATTTGTCTTCTGAACTCGGGCTGCGACATTTTCGATTGACCCACGTAAAAATAAAGTTCCATCACTTTTTGCCTTTGTATGCAATGCGATAATGAGCCACACATATATTTGTTGTATTCCGACACAACGAATTCCACAAGGACGAGAACAACGACTTTGCTCTTTTGTTCTTTCGACTAGCGAAACTCGTTTGAATATGGATGTGTCCCAAAAGTGGTTGAAGCCATACAAACTACGCTATTATCGACGCATTTTATTAGATGAACTCGACTTTCATTTATTGTTGCTTATTTGCAATGACCGCGTTTCTCCTTCTTCATCTGTTTTTGTTCCAGTGCCACTATATCCGCGTGATTTCAAATATTCTAAAAAAGAAAAGCCAGTAAATAAGTTGATGAAGTAAAATGCAAATATCAAGTTTATGGTAACCCCAAGTAATTCGTCGATCATGCTAACGAGTGGTGCAGCACATTTGCTATATTTTTCTTCGAAGTCTACATTCGAACGGTGATTTCTTCCATCATACATTTCGAGATTTACCCTATATCCAGGTGACCAGACTTTGTATCCAAACCACAATGGCTTTCCTTTAATAAATTACTTACATCTGTGTCTTACAAAGTAGCCTTTCATACTTTCATCATATGACAAATTTGGCTCTGGATGAAAATGTAATATTTTGGATTTTAAACGGTCCATAATTGGACGAAGCTTCCACATTTTATCTGGTTTTCACTTGTTCCAGCATGATTTTCTAAGTGGAGAAATTGCAAAATTTTGTTGAATCGGATTTTCGGATGCTGTAGAAAACAAGGTAGTTGCGCAAATCATCACCGTTGTTCCACATACTCCGAAGACTGATGTGATTATTAAAACCACTGATCAGAAGAATTCCAATAAATGTAAGTAGTTCAGCAACAGTAAAAAACATTTTAACTACTCATGCGGCTTCAAATTGCGGCAATCTTCATAATTCCTTTCAGGAAATATTGGAGTCATGGCGGTGGAATTTTCTTCGACATTCCAGGTGAAAATTGCATCAATTCTTCTAGTTGATTTACGTTTTGCAGGTTTTTTTGTTTTAGATTTCATTTTCCTTTTTCTACACGGCTGTTCGATTGAAGCTAAAGTCGATAGTTTGTTTGATGTTGGAGAACTAAGCTCGTGTACATTAACAAATAATGGGACACACGATGCATTTTCCACGTCCAATTCAAAGTCGAAATCATTTTCGTCGTCCAAAGTTGTAATTCGGCAACCACTTCTCAATAATATTTCGCAATTTGCTTTTAGCTCCCCAGGGCAGACATCATCGGGAACCCCACAGAACTCATCTGTCCTTAATGCTTATGAATCCATCATTAATCAGCCGGAGGCTCATTAAAAACAGTAAGAACCTCGTTTGTATCGCTATCATCTAAACATTCGAATTCTTCGAGGTAATCAAGAGCCTCTTTCAACGTAAGTTTTCTTGAAAACCACCTAAATAATTGTAATAATTGTAAAACGGATAATAAAATTTAAAATAATTTTTATTACCTCATATATCACATTCAGGGTGGATTAGCATAAAGAATCCTTGATTATTTTCTAAAAATATTTTGTGGAAAAATAACGGAACTTAAAAATAAAATCTAACTTACTTTTTTATATAGCCAATTTTAACTTTTTTCACAATATTTTTTTTTTGCTTAATTTTACAACCTCCTTCCAGTAAGAGCTAACGCACAACTGAAATAATTTTTCTAGCCAAGTAACTGTTGTTCCTGTACAAAACAAAACTAACGGTAAAATATTTTTAGCTTTGTAGATTCTCTTTCTATATCGACATAAAATGAGATATAATTTTTGTTGCCATATGGCAACACGGGGACAATTTGGGTTAATATCGACGCGTAATGTCGTCACTAATGTGTGTTGTATTTGTATAAGTACTTTATAACACACAGGTTTTAGACCTAATTTAGGTACTGGCGAGGCACTTTTGTGCTACTTCAACGATGTGTACGCTAACTTGAATTTTAACTGCAAAGTGGTCGGTTTAGGAAAATTTCGGTTAGGAAATTTTACATTCTAAGAGAACTGTGTCCTAGAGCTCCGTTAAAAACGATTTATTTTGCTTTAATTAATTCAAAATTAGACTATAGTCTGACACTTAAGGGTGTAGCGGTGTATGAAACGCTAAAAAATTAAGTTATGCTTAAAAATACATAATACGTATCATGTACAGAAAACGATCTCGAAGCCACACTTTTCCTTTATTTGTCGAGTGTCAAGTTCTACCATTGAGATACTTATATTTGTGTGCGTTGGGAAGCACACAAATTCAAATATAAAAGCAAGTCAGCAGTGTGTACTTTACCGCACAAATAATATCATGCACGAATGTAGCACTAGTTCATTTATGCCTAAAGGCCAATGTTTGGAGACCCAAAAGTTTACACCGGTCTAGGTACGGCAAAAATTTATAGCCTTCGTTTTCAAGAGATGGCAACTTTTTAAGAACAAATAACAAAAAATGTTTATGCACGCTTTAAATTCTGTTGGAATGACACTCGTAAAACGAAGACCATATGATATTAGCGTATTCAAGTTGCAAACCCACATTCTGATGATGTATCACTAATCTTGACATACATTTTCCGACTTGATAAGTAAGATTTAGGTTTGTCAAATGCCTTTGCCAAATCGGTATTTTACAAAGGCGCGATTACTGAATTGATTAATTTATTTTGAAAAACGGCCAAATTAGTGACTGTTGAACGTATGTTATTGACCATTGACCATTGTAATTGGATTGTTAAACTTTTCGCCTTTGAATTCCATAAACGTTGGCAAATCGTGGCTTTGAAATTTCATAAATTTCCAGAAAGTTTTTGGATTACAGCGTAAATTATCTTCTATGTCAATATAGTAATTACTGTACAGAAATCGGTTTAGGCAAAAGAAAATTGACTTTAAGCTTAAAAGATCGAAACTTAGTAAACAAAAATAAATTCAGAAAAATACCGCGACTATTAGGTATGTTGTTGATCTGAGAAGTACCCCTGTTTGCCATAAAATCAGAAACTAGTGCGGAAGATTCACAAGTATTAGAAGGAACAAAATTTTTGTTTCATCCATCATCCAAATTAACTCAGGAAAATTTAAATCGCCTTAAATAATGAAGTCAATTAATTTCATTAATAAAGGGCAGTAGTAGTATAATAGTAGTATAATGATTGGTTTGATGAGGAATGCCGACCAACAAAATATAGCCATAAATAAGCGTGAATATGCTTTTTATTTGCAAGGGACATCGAATCGGTCCTTGCTAGAGCGAATTTGTAGACGGAAAAATAAATGGAAAGAAGTTTGGTTATGCCCTATCTTTAAGAAAAGAGATAGCTCAAAATGTAAAAATTTTAATGGGAAAAGCTTGCTTTTTAAGTTCCACACGATTATGTGTTTTAGTTTCGTTTGATTTTTCCAGATTATTTAAATATATCACTATTGTAGTTCGTTTGCAATCACACAGCTAACAATTCAACTAATTTGATAACGAATTTCATACTTAAGTGACTTACATATTATTTTTTATGGCAAATCAAAAAGCTGCACTCTTTTGGTTGAATTATATTTCACAAAAGAATAAATTTGGGGATTCCCCTAAAAATATATAAATGGTTGGGAAATTCTCAAAAACTAAACCGCATAACCATTTAATTTTAACTAATCTTTCGTTAGTCACCAATAATCTTATTTCATTTTCTATTTGATGTAAAGTACATATTTTTAACCGGATGTCCATTTTCAACTTTGCTGCAGCGATTTCAAATAATCTTTGAACCATTTATTCTAAAAATACTGCTTTTATTGAACAATATTTCCCATAGTTGTTTTAAAGGCACCATATTCTCCCTTATATCGGTTTCCGGAATGATCACAAGTGGGCAACCAATCAAAAAACGATCTGATGTGTGTTTTGCATTTAGAGTTCGTGAATTGAGCACTGCCTCTACCTGCTTTACGAAGGTGTTTAATTCCTAATAAGTTAAACTAGCTGTGGCCGTCACTTTTCATAGATGAAATGTAGGTGATTTGACTTTAACTTCATGCAACCGCCAAAATAAGGAGCACCTAAATTTCATTGAAGTATCACGTAGATTGAGATTAACTCAGAGTTTGCTCCAACAAAATTTATACCTGCTTGTTAATCTTGAAAATGAGTTTAAAAATGTACTTGAGGTCTGCAACTAGTTTTATATGGATTGCCTTGAAGCCAGACAAATAAATATGCAGATATATATTTTTGTTGGTGGTTTACCTCGAATCTTATGATAAAATAAAAACAAGACCACAAAAGTTCAATAATAGAACTCCAATTCAGATTCAAATTTTCTTCGTAACCTGCATATAACGTTTATTGGCCAAAACTGATCTCGTACAATTAAAAATAAAGCCTGAGGTCCTACTTGCAGATGTTTTCTATGTAGATATTTTGTACAATGTACGCCCTTTCGCTGGTATCTGCGTATCCATGTCGTTGTGTATATTTTGGTTCGTCAATGTCACTAAATATTTGTTGAGGAACGACTAATCCTCGTAGATATTACAACCCAATCCAAAATATTTGTCATTCAGTATGGGAGTGCATAGGTAAAGCTTGATCTAAATCGCCTTTTAGTATAGCCACAAATTTTGAATAAATAGTTGCCAAGGACAATCTATCAGTTTTCCACTAATCCCGAGGTTTTGATGAAGGAATTGTCATCGCCATTGAGTACCTTTTCACATTCTAACGCTGGTCTGCAATGCAATGTATTACCGCGTTTGAGTTTAAGCATCATTCCTAAAGAGTCATGGCATATGAATGAACAATTGCTGCTATCTCGGATGTCATTTGTATATCCTGTCTAATTGAGTTTGTACCAGTCAAGAAATAGTCGACATAAATGTCATTTTGTATGATAGAACTGGTTGCTGGAGAACGAGTGAAATTTTTCAAAGCAGACATCTCGTCACAAGAAAAACACTGGATAATCTTCCATAAGTTGTACGCTTCAATTCGTATATTTCTACTATTCTAACCTCTGAGTTGGGTCATAACTCCAACTTATATATATATATATATATTCATAGCAACAGTCATCGTCTAGCAATCAAACTTGTCTGAATAATTTGGAAATTTCACCACTGATCACGTAGGCGTGAGTCCTGAAACGATCGAGGATCAAAAAGATATCGGTTTGTACTACAGGCCCTAATGTTAGTAAACCGTCGAGCGAATAGCCATTTGATGACCCGTCATATAGCTTTAACACACAATGATGCGACAGTAATAGTCAGTTGGATTAATATTTATTCTCCAGAACTTGCTTCATGTGGTTGAGAGCTCTATAATCATTCATCAATTGTCGATACATTTCACGTAAGTTTGGATTAGGCATTTTTCGAGACTTAAAAAAACGTAATTTGGCCATGTATGATGGAGGGCCAATGTTTCTGAAAATGACAGAGTGAAGTAATTGTTATATTCTTATTGTTCTTGTCTTCCATTAATGTCTCTTGCGTGTGAGCGGCCGCGAATTGTTTGTCAAGGCTGACAGTATTGGTACCTTCTGGTATTTCATCTATACTTTCCAAAAGTTTCAACTGGCTAGTTTGAAATTTGTTGAAAAATGCTTGGTAATCTTAAACCAAAACATATAGCTATAGTGCTGAGGTCATTAAGTCTTACTGTGACTCGGAATCCAAAGAGGCACGAGCAATAAATGGCATTTCATATTTATCATACGCATCATCAAATCTGTCATTATTGCATCATCAAAAATCACGGAAAACGTAGTTTTTGGTGTTATGGCATCATCTAAATGAAGCATATTATCGTTGAAACTTTGGCACACTTGACTTGTGTTGCTCGAAGGGCACTTGCCGGCCATATGTGAATTTTTTAGAGAATTAAAATATAATTTTGATTACTCAATAGTTTCTAGACTCTTGGGAACTTTTAGCGCGTTGAGTAGTTTGCACTTGAAAGTAGATTAACTATTTGCGCTGCAAAAATGTACAGGTCAGTGATGACATTTTCGTTGACAACGAATGCAATAAGTGACCATGTCTGAGCCCTTGTATTGTTGATTGCTATGGATCGTATTTTGAGGGTTGTCTGGTAGCCTGTCTAGTAGATGATTGCATAAAAAATAATAGACATCATAAAAAGCAATAGTTGACGTTGATGAGTGGTCAATCTATTTAACCTTGTATCAGCATCAAATTTCGAGACTAAAAAATCATGGCAGTGCTGTATATGGCTCTGAAGATGGACTAAATACCGCATATGCGAATCAAAATGATTAACAAGCTTCACTAAACGGTGAGGGCATGCCTTGTTCAGAGGCTTAAATGAAAAAAGCCTCCATATATTGTTCAGTGATCCTTTTTGAGATTTTAAATTGAACGAAAACCAATTGTCGCGCCACTGTTAAATTTTCACCAACAACTTCTAAATTGTGTATGATTGTTTCGGATGCCTCTGCATTATGCGTTATGTTTATGAAAAATAGATCAACAGACACACACTCCCAAAAAAACTGCAGAAGGTTGTAAACAAATGCCTAAGGTGGTTAAAAAATAAATTTGGCAACAGAATTGAAAAAGGATAAAGCACAATGAAAAACCACCTATTTACCTAACGAAAGTGTCGGTAGAACGGAACCTACAGAGCAGTGGTACTGTGCATTGGTATTGTGTTCATCGTTTCCATCGTTTGTAGTAAAGTGACAAAACGTCTTCTTTACATTTATCTTCTATTAGTATTCTAAATAGGTATAAGCTAATATTGTCCATGGCTTTTTTAGAAATATTAACATGATCTTTGTCAAATTACTATAGCAACGTCTAAACCTCTATTAAGATGAAGAAATTATTTCTAAATATCACTTCCTCTACAAATTAAATTAGGTTGATGACAATTCCGATATCGTTCAATCCACAATAAGTTGAGTGAATAAGAAAAATGCTTTCCATGATTTATACCACACTCGTACATCACGAATTTTGGTCACAATATAATTAATTAATTAACTGCAATATATAATTATGGCATTGAAATATTTTTATAATTGCATAAGTTTTTATTTTTAAATTTAACGATGTGAGTATATAACGCTTTACCGTCTCGTATGGTACAATACACATTTCTATGTCATTTTATTTTATTAATTATTGTTGATGTGTATGTCTGTGTATGTTCACAACGAAACATAAAGTAAATATCAAATAATTAAGAGATGATCGTAAATCTTCAAAGAGTTTGTTCGACAAAGCGTAAATGATGTCTAAATATAAATATCCATATGTACATATAGACTGGCTAAAAACAATGAAGAAGACTTTAAAAAATGTATCGTGCGAAACCATTTAAGACAGATATAACCGACTTAAGATACGCAAAGCCAAAAATTTGTACTTGAAAAATTATTTTTCCTTCTGACGTATATGTACATTAAAGAAATTTACCAAATTCTTCAGTATAATAAATTAACAATACAGTGACATTATGTTTAGTCTATTTTGCATATGCAAAAATGTTTTATGTTTGTATAGGCATATAATATATAAGTGTGCTGATCTGCACTGGCACATAAAACTTGTAATTATTTTAAATGAAGTTTTTCCTTACATTTTGCTCTCAATTTTCTTATTTATAACCTAAAATCTGACTTCCGATCGTATCGCGGTCGGATTGTCTGAGTGCGTGCGCAATTTGATAAACCATTTTGACAATGAACAGAATAATTTTTTTAAATAATTTAATTACATTTTAATGAAAAATGTGAAGGATTCCTAGATAAAGTCTGATTTGGAACTCAAATTAAAGTCTTAAAAATAAAAGCAGATCGTAGGATGAACTTATTACGTATAAAAGATCTAGTAAATCTAAATAAAATCCATACATACACAAAATTAGTCTCATTATAAGGCTAGCCTGAAACTATCTAAATATGTAACAAGGTTATTAAATCCAGCATGTGAATGTCAATTAAAGCTAATTGCAAAAATTCCTGATACCTTGTGCTCAACTTTGACACAATATTGTGACAGCATTCCAGACATTTTACATAAACGCAAATATTTGTCAGCTATTCTCTTACATCGCAAAGCAAACAATAAGTGGATATCCCGATGGATTGAGATGTTTAATGAAAATCCAAGAACAACTTGGATGAAAATGAACAGCTCGTACGTCACGAGCTGTTCATTTTCAGCGAAACAAATTGATCAGTGAGTGACCGATTTGGACGAAACTCTTCTTCGTATAGTCAAGCCTTCTATCTAAAGTTTAGGCCTAAATATTTAACGAGCAGGGAAGTTTGCGAAATGTGAACATAATATGTTCCGATCCACACTAGGGAACCTTAATTCTTCATTTATTCAGCCTTGTTTTTTTACTTCGTTTAAATGGGCTTGCAAGTTTATTGAATTTATTGTGCAGAATATTGATGAGTAGCTACTTAATGTTGTGAATATTTTAGTAGTAGTATCCACAAATATTGTTACTTGTGCATATTTTGAGTTTGGTAGGTCTGCTTTATTGCTCAAATATAGCACTGAACCCAGCACTCTGCTCTGTGAAACCCCTGCATGAATATCCTCTAAATTGTTGCTTACACAAATATATCACCAGGAGTTTTCGGCCAAACAAATACCTTTTAACGATTGTTTAAAAACTTGGCGGTATAGAGTCATTCTAACTTTGTGTATAATTATAATTTATACCATACTTTATCGAAGGCTTGAGCGATGACCAGAGATGCTGCAGAACAATACTTTTTGTTGTTCCAGGCAATTTCTAATTCTAGATACTTCAATGTGAACTTCGGCAACAGGTCCATGTTTTTTTTAATGATCGAATATTGGTTTAAGTTTTTTAAATAATATTTTTCCAAATCGTTTGGAGACTTGTAAACTAATTTGGCGATAAGAATCTACTTTCTTTCCATTTTTACCAGGTTTAAAAATCATAATAATTTGTGCAATTTTCCAGGTTAAAGGAGACTATCCAGTTTTCATTATAGCATTTAAAATGATGTCATTAATTCTATAAAATTTTTAAGGAAGTGGTTTAAGTATTTGCCGCTTATCAGATCATGATAAGCGAATTCCGTTTTGAGTTCCGGATCAGGAACTAAATCCGGATCATTGACGGATCTTGTACGAGTTTCATTTTAAGTTATGGATCTGGAACTAAATCCGTATCATTAACGGACCTTAATTTAAGTCCATTTTATGTTCTGGATTTGGAACTAAAACAGGATCATTGACGGTTCTTGTTTAAGTTCCGTTTTGAATTCCGGATCTGGAACTAAATCCGGATCATTAACAGATCTTGTTTGAGTTCCGTTTCGAGTTCTAGATCTGGAACTAAATCCAGATCGTTGACGGATCTTGTTCGAGTTCCGTTTTATGTTCCGGATCTTAAACTAATTCGGATCATTTACGGATCTTGTTCGAGTTCCGTTTTGAGTTCCGGATCTGAAACTAAATCCGGATCATTGACGGATCTTGTTAGTGTTCGATTTTAAGTTCCGGATTTGGAACTAAATCCGAATCATTGACGGATTTTGTTCGAGTTCCGTTTTAAGTTTCGGATTTGAACCTAAATCTGGATCATTGATGGATCTTGTTCGAGTTCTGTTTTAAGTTCCGGATTTGGAACTAAATCCGGATCATTGACGGATCTTGTTCGAGTTCCGTTTTGAGTTCCGGATCCGGAACTAAATCCGGATCAGTGACGGATCTAGTTCGAGTTCCGTTTTGAGTTTCGGATCTGAAAATAAATCCGGATCAGTGACGGATCTTGTTCGAGTTCCATTTTGAGTTCAGGATCTGAAACTAAACCCGGATCATTGACAGATCTTATTCGAGTTCCGTTTTGAGTTCTGGATCTGAAACTAAATCCGAATCAGTGACGGATCTTGTTCGAGTTCCATTTTAAGTTCAGGATCTGAAACTAAACCCGGATCATTGACAGATCTTATTCGAGTTCCGTTTTGAGTTCTGGATCTGAAACTAAATCCGGATCAGTGACGGATCTTGTTCGAGTTCCATTTTAAGTTCCGGATCTGGAACTAAATCTCCATTGCTCTCCCCTTTAAAAATCTTATATAAAAAAAATTAACCACCAGCCTTGTTAAATACTTGAATATCTCTTTACTAAACAGCTCGTCTAAGTACTCCCACTTAATTGATCCTAAATGCATTTTTTACATCTAATATGACCACCGCAAAGTATTTTTTGGATCGTCCCTTCTATTTGACACTTGCAATCGCCTCTCACACTGTTTGTACGACGACCTTAATCGCATCAAGGATAGAGAGCTTCTTATGAAATCAATTTATTTTTCAGACAAGCTCCCTTTGGTTTTTAAAATTCTACTGCAGTCTTTCGCATATGATTCTCTTTAATATTTTACCAGCCATATCCAGCAGCAGATCGGGCGGCATGATAATGTATTTTTTACATTCAATCCTATTGGCAGAAGTTGTAAGCATTTGACTTTCCACTACAGAAGGAATAATCTAGGCAGGTATTATACCAGCAAACAAACCGCTCCGGATTGCATAGACTACAGTTATAAACGCTTTACTGGCCATTTTATCAGGATCAAACCTCAACCATAGACACTGGGCGAATTACTTCTTCGTCGCCCCTTGGGTCGATGATTCTCACTTAACGAGACAAATGTGGAAATAACGTTAAAACAATATTTTCCAAAAATTCTGAGCACAATAAGCTTACATTGTATGACCCTTTGAACCTAGCCATAATTATATTTGCCCCAAGGATCCTAGACTGCCTCTTCACACAAACTTTGATCGCTTCGCATTTTGTTCGATAAGTATCCGCAGGAAGACTTTTTAATATTTTATGGTTGAACTGGGATGAGCATAACAGCTATTGATATGAAACCTTTCAATTTCCAAATGATCTTTCAACTTCCAAAACCAAATTCAGCATCGCTAGCATTTAAATAAAAAGGTAACTTCACCATAGTGAGAATTGGGAAACCTGCTGCCCAAGTCTTACTAACCAATTCCCTGTATTGTTCCACACAATAACAAAATCTGCGTCCAAATCACATACCTACAGAGCGTCAGAGTGATTAAGATTTAGTTGGATCAACCTCATTTTCTTGGTTTTGCTTAAAGTGCCTTTTGATGTAATTCGAACACTTTAAACTACCGGCTCAATTTCGATCCTTATTCTCCCTTTGGATATGCCATTATTTGCTATTTGTTTTGGAAGGCTAAAAGAAAGTTTAAGCATTTTTATAGAGGTAATAACTTTTTTTCTTCTGCTGGAACCTAAATTAGGTACTTCGTCCTTTGTACTTCCTGACCGATACTTTTCTTCAATTGGGATTGGAAAACAGCTTTTTGAGATTGGTTCCCTTTGCTTTCTAACTCAAGCTAAAGATCTCCATTTGTAGTTTGGTAAATAAAAGTTAATTTTCGCTCAGACTAGTAAGTTTTAAATCCGCTTTCAGTTTTTTAGCAGTTCAGCGTACTATACAGTTTTTTGTTTTTAATAAAAAGCACATCTGGTCAAGTTGATCATTTTTGATTTCTTTTCAGCCTTTTTGGTACTACGTTTTGCCATTCTGGTTAATCTCCTACCGCTTTTTCTTCAATTTTCGTTCTGGTTCTAAGACTGGTTTCAGATTAATGAGAGCATGTACATTTGTTGTAATGTGTTTCTTATTCCTAACTAATGGCCAGTTTATCGGTGAATATCTCTTCCTTTTAGTTAGTTAGTCAAAACGTCTGCTGGTTGTCAAACCGCATCGTCATAATCTTCTTCAGAGTCACTTCAGATTTTCCCAATTTTTATTTCTCTTTATTTCTACATGCTTATAGCTCGTATCCTTGAGATATTTGAACAGGTTATTTATATGTTTTTTAACTGCTCAATTTTATAGCCTTCTTGTATTCGGTCCAAATTACGATCAGGATGTTGGATTGCCCCAGATATAAGTTTTTCTGTAGAAGATCTCGTGAGCCTCTTACTTCACTTGAATGTATCCGCCTAACTAGTTGGAGTCCAATTCTCAGAAATTGGGCCTACGCCCTAAAGTTGCCGGTACTGGGGTTCCAAATATCTGCACCGTAATTTTATTGTTACTCTTTTTATTTTTGATTTTTTATTGGGTTGCCTTCTCCTAGTGCTTTATTTAGATTCAGGACAGTTTTGGTCGGCAAATGGTATTTTATATCCCTCCTATAGGCTGGCAATCCGGTAAATGGTTTGCTCTATTCTGGTTATCGAGCCTGGTTGCAGTACACCATTTGTACCTGTCATAAGTTAGCCACTAATTCAAAGCAAAACAAATATGAAAATATAATCTACTGTCACAAAATATCAAATATTTTGTTGAAACAAGATGTACCGTTTATTTAGTATATATGACATACTAAAGGTATCTGCTTGGTTGAAGGCTACATTTACATCTCATTAACCCAAAACCATAGGTTTATGTCAATTTCCAAATTCACCTCGAAAATTAGAGTTTTATTCAAATCAACTATAATTTTATTTTTACATCATACATCATACACTCAACATTATGTTGATTCATTTTTCATCGGACCATATAGTCATGACCACATGACTAAAAGGTTTATTCATAAATTAAATATAATTCAACTAACCTCGAATGCGTCTCACAAAAAAAAAAATTCTTCTTTTCACAAAAATGACACATGAAAAAACAGTCGAGTGTCAGAGTGTTATGAATTCATGTGATTTTTAGATACATAACTCGTTTGGATGTGTGATGAAAATTTATGAGTTCGGTTTACAGGTTATAGTATTATGATGTTGTTAGCATCACCTCCTTGATGTTTTATTAGAAAAAAAGAAAATTAATTACATTACCAATATGAATGTACGTATATTGTATGTGTGTATATATACGTACCTAATTTACTAGGCAACTTTCATTTAAATCTTGAACTTGAGATATAGCTTTGTAATATAATTATCAAGTGGTGTAGACATAATGTACACATTTAACATAAATTTAATATTTTCATTGTTATGTTTTGAATTTTAATTAAATTAAATACATATATAATACATATAGACACATACACACACACACACACACACACGATAAAAGATAAAATTAAATTTGCCGTAAAATAATTTAAAGAAAACATAAATGTAATTTTAAAAATAAACATTAAACATATAATAAAAACAATAAACATAAACATAACATAGAAATATTTGCTTGAAAGCGTAAGTCATAACATACCATCCTCATCTAAATATATACACACATATACATACAAAATAAAAATAGTTTTTTTTTATGTGATTTATTTATGTTTCCAACATTTTTCACATTTTAATTTTATGTCGTCCGTTTATTTTGATGTTGAGGTAGGTTAACGACAAATTATTTATAGACAACATAACATACCTTAAGACTGTAATTATCTCATATTTTATGTATGTTTGATGTTTGATTAAAGTCACTAACTCGGCTATAAAATCAACACTTTCCATTTTGTTATCTTTTTGTATATCATCTTTGCATATACCTTTTCCAAGAATTATTCAAATTATTTAATTAAGAAATTTTTTTTTATATAGAAAATTAACACGTAAATAAACAGTAATCCCCCGATATACGTGGTTTCTCAACCAGAAAAAGATATGCGGAAGTTATAACCATGTCTGGCAGTCGTCCCAGAAAAGAGAAACAACGTTAAGCATTCGGATAATTGACTTAGCTAAAAAAAAAATTTGCCTGATACTAAGCTCATTAACCATTACAAAGTATTATATACTACAACAAATACCTAACTACCTTATTGAGTGAGTGATTGATTTCGAATATTAGACCAAGCATAAAGCAGGATATCTTGGAAACCGCCGGGCCCATCGTACACCCATTTTTGTTATCAAAAGACAATCTGTTATCAAAAGACAATCACAATGATAATGAACTGCTCTGCATTCTGTCAACTGTAATCAGCAATGTTTCTTTGAAAAAAAAATCTATTAATGTGCTAATTTCTCAAAGCCTGTAATAAATTGGAATAGTTTTTGCCTAAATTTACAATTGATTAATTTATTACATTATTGAAAACATAAAATTATAAAAAATTATAATATAAATAAGATTTTAAAAAAATTGATGAAACATTACAAATCAATTGAATTAACCGTTTTATGACCAATACGTCATGTAATCGACGAAAATCTAATTTATATACACTTTATTTGACACAAAACTTTAAAATTAATTCAAATTAGATCAAAAAAAATTTTAAGAAACATTACAAATCAGTTAAATTAACAGTTTTACGACAAATGCCAAATACCTAACTAGCTTAGCTTTTAAATATTGTTATCCGTTATTTATTCATTTTTTGTAAGCTTGTTGGTAGGAGCAATGTACGTAAAGCCAACGATGTCAAGCACGTTTAAGAAAAAGAAGAAACATGTAAAATTCGTGACATGTTTTGAAAGTTTTAAAGTTAGTCACAAAAAAACTAATGGCCAAAAGGGCAGATAGATGGCCTACAATCTTAAATTGACAGAATGACCTCTTCGAAATGACATTTCAAAACAAGGTTGAATGAAAAATCTTAAACCGCAGTGCAGGTTCAAGAGAGATCACGTTTGCAATGAATTAAAATTGAAAACTGAATTGACAGGTGATGTTCGATTTCAACTTAAAATGAATAATTGATTCCGTGAAACTAACGGTTCAGTTGGTCAGTTAATTAGTTGGCAAAAAAAAATTGTCAAGTTTAACGCAAACGAATGTAAAGTTGTCTTCAAAACCAATAAGTTGAGGTCAAAGTGAATGCTGGAATGTTCAGAATGGCAAAGTCGAGGCCATTGATCAAAGTTTCAGATTCACAAAAAATAACACCGTCGTTTAGCACAATGTAGGTCACGACAGTTTAATGAAATTACTAGATGGTTTCGTGGATGGGACAAATTTTGTCACAAATTTTGTCAGTGAGATGTGATTTGGTGATCGATCAGAAGCCTGAAAAGTTTAATAATGGTAGTCAACTTGTTTGTTGTCTAAAGAAGCCATTTTATGAGGGCTCAAGTAATCAAGCCGTGTTTAAAATTATTATTTAGATACTGCATTTAAGACTTTTGGCATAAAAGTGCTGAAACAGAACCGGGATATTGATTGTGGCAAAATTAAGCCGCAATGACCTTAAAATTAACGTCATTGCGGCGAGGTCATATTTGTATTGGATATGTAGATTACAAGAAATCACAAGTCATGGGCGTGAAAGGAGCAACCAACTTCTTTGTATAGAAAAGAGTTGAAATATATCGTTATGTGTTTTGGAATGCAAAAAGCAATTTGGTGGTGAGGTAAATATCAGGAGTTACTGGGGTAAAACAATGTTAAAGAATCATACACTATGATACCAAAATAGCAATCCAGCTATCATAAAAGCTTTTTTATCCGCAGAACAAAGCACATAAAATTTCGTCAGCATTTTCGGCGCGGGAAGGCAAAACAAACGAAATGTTAGCAGATAGTTTCACAATCGAGTACTCTCACAATCAGTGATTTTGAGTTAATTGAAATATGCATTTACAGCCATATTGAAAAATATCGCGAGAGTAGGAGACTACCAAAAGCCATATACAGCAAAAACGCTACTAATTTGGTCGGTATCCGATGAATGTTTGACGAGTTTATCATGCTAATGTCTTTCAGAACCCACAGTGAAAATGTATCTGCAAATCTTGGTACCCGAAACAAAAGAGGAGAAACTATTCTTTAATCAGCTCCATACTTCGGAGTACTATGCATTTTCGTCGAGTATTGAGTCCAATTACGGATACCAGTGATGAATGGAAATGCATAATATTTCAGCATCTCAACCTCAAAATATATTTTAATTAGATCCACTATTCTCGAGGTACCTGATGAAATAATAAGCGATGTCAGGCTGAAATTGATAAAAAAATTTAAATCGATGTAAACTATGTCAAACGGTTTTGAAAAATAGAAGAACTTATAAAGAATTTAGAAGGAGCAAATCGCTGATTATAAAATCTACTAACTATACCTCATGAGTCAGTCATGAGCTTAAGGTATGTGTAAATAGTATACTTGTTACAAAGGTTCAAGTAGCTGACTTTCCTTAGGCACTGATGCCTAAGGAAAGCAAACTACGAGACTGGGCAGTAAATTTAAATAAACTATAAGAAGCTCCAGTTTTTAAACTGGGTATTGCGAGTAATATTAGGCACCCAATAATTAATGTAACTAATCTTTTGAAATTATCAAGTTCAATAGTGAACCAGGGTTAAATCCATTTAATAGCTAAAACGATCAAATAACAACCAGAACGTTATAGGATATTTTTATATACAAGCAGCAAATCTGCAAGTACTGATTCGAAAGCAGCTGCTAAAGGTTTGGGAAAAAAGTTGAAGAAATAGACTTGGAAGAGAACATAATCCTTTACAAATTTTTAATGTTGATTCCTTTGGAAATGATTGCAATCTAAAAATTGTATTTCTAAAAAATAAAATTCTGCTCCTGGACACAAAAATAGCTCGGGATAGGTGAACGCTCCTTGCGAACAATGCACCACCAGATCTGTAACCATCTTTGCAACCATCATAAGGTACTTACTACGTACTTAAAGCGTTCATAAGTGAAATTTGGTACAGTTCTCGATTCTTAGGTTTAATTCTGACCGATTTCGCTTCATTCTAGAAAGTAACTTTTGGTATGTAAGAGGTTGGTACGTTATCTTTATCTGGAGCTTTTCATTTGTTAGTATGCTGGAGAATATTTGCAACTTCTTTTCTATCGTTCTTTGATAGGGTTCTCGGGAAAAGGAGAGTTGAGAAAATGGTTGGCACAGTTATAGATTAAATTAGATCCAGTAAATTATCTGAACAAAATTCATGAAAGAATTGTGGAAGAGTGATCATTGAGATGTTCTATATGACAGTATCCATCATGATCCTGATTCCCTCTAGAGGATGTTGGAATTTTTTAAATTGGATGTTGGAACTATTGTAAACACTTAATTAGAAGGAAGTGCTTGACTAGGAAGTGGCAGGAGTTGAAGTCACATCTCAAGATAATATTACTTTCGATGGTAAGGACATGTTTGAAGTCTTTTCACTTGTTTCAGTTTAACTTGAAAATTATGTTTCGGCTTGGAAGTGAGAAATAATTTTATGGATTAAGATGGCAGGTTTTGGAAAGACAAACTAAGTAAGACTTGTGACAGAACAGCAATCTTTCAAGCTGTTGCTACCGGTCCAGTAAAACTAGAATATTAAAATTCAGAATAATGTATCCAGCGTGTGGAGTTTAAAAAGGAAGGAACAAACTACATGTAAAGGCAGCCCTTTTTCCAACAGTATTAGGTGATGAGGTCCAATCGTATTGATTACAGAATCGACCTCATCTTAGATTTGAGGACGGCAAAGTTGGTTCCAATTAGCTAATTGCCTTGAAGTAAAAAAAAATGTTATTCGAATAAGTGAGCCGTTAAGTTAGCCATTGCATTTTTATATGACTCGTGTGTTAAATTGCGAGTAGTTTTTTAAAGGTGCTGCCTTGTCTGTATAACTACTTAAAAGAGTGTCGTCGTTGTTTTTCCTCTTTTAGTTTTCTGGCCATTAAAACAAGCCATTATATGGTTGCAATTATGGTTAAACGAGTCATTATATTGACGGGATAGGTCTACTTAGGTAAGTAATACCGTTAAGAACTTATTTTCCCAAACAAATAAGATACCTGGACCAACAAGGATTAACGATATTAGCGATATTAGCAAATATATACAAGTAGGTACTTCCGGTAGTTAAGAGATCTTACAAAAATGCTTAGCTACTATTTATTCCGAATGATTTATAAAATATTTTTGCCCACTAGTTTCACCATACTGAGACATAATTTGGTAGTTAATTAGGCAGAAGGGAACAATCAAGTTAAAATAATGTTGTTATATTCGAATACCACTTCCGTCTTCAACTCGACATATAGTTAGAGCAAACAAATGTTAATGACATCTTTCGAAAATTTTTGAAGTAATTTAAATAAAAGTGAAGCAGTTGAAAATATTTTAATATAAATCATTGCATTAAGTCCCCGGACTTTGAAATATCTGTTCCTAATCAACTAATCAAGGAAATGATAGTGACCTAACCAAGATGAAATGCAACTTTTTGTAAAGTGTCTAAAGCATTGCCAGTCCGCAGGTGAGTCGACAGACGAATATTTTCTAATATGAAAATTATCAACGACACTTTGATCAGGTCGAAGAAATCTTCGCATAATATGACAATGATAAGACTTTGAAGGCGCTTTTATGGTTGTGTTCATTCGTCCGTTCGTTCATTCGTTCGTTCGGTCAAATTATTTTGATGTTTTATGGTTGATGTAAAAATCGCGGAATTATTTTGATGTTTTATGGTTGATGTAAAAATCGCGGAATGAAATCGTTTTGCCAACTTTTTAGTTCTCAAAATTACATTTTATTTTTTATTTTCCTCTTCCATATGATGGTTGACTATGTTTAAAAAGGCAATTTTTGCCTTTAATTTATTAGTTTGACTTAACTTCTCCACATCTCTCGTAAGAGAAATAAAGAAAGGATCTATATCTGGCTCCATCCTTTTCTCTGCGATCTTTTGGTTTCCCTTCATAGTATGCAACAATTCAGTTAATACTGGAGGAGGTGAATCGATACGCATCCGTTTTCGTTTGTGCGAGCCAGATGACGTACCCGGTAAAAGGGTTGAAGTTGATAATGAGCTGTACTGTGTTAAGACTGAAACTGGGCTGATTGAGTCACACAGTTCATCGCTATAGTTGCTCATTTGATCGCTTAGTGGTTTGAAACTATTCGAGTTGCTGATTATTATCAATTAGATATTTATAAATAAAATCCATCTCTCTCACCAACCCTTCGTTCTTTCAAGATATAAATTTTGGGGAACTTCGTTAATGTCCCCATTTGGTCGGACACTCGCTCCCATGCCATTTCTTTGGCCGAGTTATTTTTATATAATTTACTGCTTAGGTCGTATAATATAGGAAATTGTTTAACAATACCTATGATGCGACTTTCGAAATAAAGCTCTAAAAATAAAACAGAACAAATGTGAGGTTAGGATAAATTTAACATTTAAATTAAGAAATTTATTTGCTGAATTTCACGTACCTTGTGATTTGTAATTTGTATTTAATTTTAAGATAATAGGTATATTTTTCACGAATGTTATTAAGACTCAAAAGTGGCAACAATACGAATAAAACAAATTTAGTGGAGCTGTCAAAATTTGTTTGTATATCGTATTGCTATCCTTTTTATTTTGTATGGTTTTTCTCTTTTATTCCATGTTCTTTCCGTTAAAAAATTAAAAGTTGGTCATCTTGATGAAAAAAATACAGAACGAAAATAACGGCATTTTAAATTAATGCGATTGGTTGAAAAAAAAATACGAAACGAATGAACGAACAAATGAACGCAATCATAAAAGCGGCTTGAATCGATAAGACACATTCTCAGTTTAAATCGTTTGATTTGCGTCGTCTTAATATATTGGAATGAACGCTTCTCGACGTATATCGGGGGATTACTGTATTGGACGAAAAATAACTGTTACGTGCGTAATTTATATATATATATATATATATATATATATATATATATATATATATATAAAATGTTGCAAAACTTGTTGTTGTCGATTAATAATGACTTGCAAATTGTTACGCTGTCGTGTTCCTATTAAAAAGTGAACCCAATTGTTTTTTTTATGCAAAATAGTTTTAATAGAACAAACAATTAGAATGATTTAAGATTTTTTTTAATTACTTATAGAATACGATTTAAAATGTGAAATTAAGTGTGAAATCTGTTACAGTTTCGGTGTGTCCCAAATTTTGATTTTGTTGACTGTTTAGTTTTAGAACGCAAAAAGTGGTTGTTCGATTTTTTGTTGGTACAACAGTTGATTTACTTGCTTCCATTAGCTTGTTCTATTTACTTGCATCCTTGGATGGATGTAAAGAGGTGAAACCCATGGAATATGTGTTAGTACTGCTTAGTATATTTACAGTACTAGTTCCATCAAATACGTAAACAAAACCTCTAGAGATAAGAAACTCCTTTCTAATATTTAAAATAGTGAGAACGATTGAAACCTTTAAACAGAAAAGATATAGCTATATAGTGATCTACGACTGAAAAGAAGACCAACTACAGCTAACAAAATATTTGACAGTGAAAATTAATTTATTGTGTCAACTGAAGATTTGTACACTTTAACCAGAGATGGACTAGTTTGTGCTGCTAGTTTATACCTCCTAAACTAGTAATAAAAAGAAATTTCAAGAAGTTACGGACTATAGCTATTAAGATTGTCTGTAAAGGTTTTTTAGAATTCTTAATTACTGCAATACATTTTAAATTTAAAAGCTATGCTAATATTATATTTCTGCTTTCTTTTTTCAGAGATTTTGAGCTTGCTGCATCAACAATCAAGCTGTGTAAGTATTTAAGTATTTTAAAAATGTTTTAAAAATTCTTCATGGCAGAGATTTCAAGATAGTAAAATTTTAATAATTAACGATGCAAGGGTAAATATGTTGAATAACCATTAAACGGATGTTTTAAGTTACAATAGCTCTCACATTTGAGAACTTAAGAGTTACAACCATTTCAAAATTTGAATGTGCATTTACATGCAGTTCTTTGTTTTCATGCAGGAAGTGAATACTTACTTTGTTTAACTTAATCTTGTTTAAAGTCCCTTCCTCCTGACTATCCGAGTTACTAAATTTACAATATTTTTTTAAACTTGTCCCAAAAATGGAATATCCATTATGGAATTCAAGATAGATAACAGTTCAAACACCTATATTACTTTATATAACTACACGTTTCTCATGGCCAATTTAAAAGATAGCATGATGATGTAAAACTATTTGGTTCTGCTTAGATAATATTTAAATGATATTTACCAAAATGCGTTAAAAAATTTATGAAAGATAAAAAAAATTGTTCGCATGTTTATTTGTGAGATAATATCTCGCAGTTGTACACATAAACGATTATTTGTCTGGCTTCGTATTATCTTTGCAAAAAGTAAACAAAACAAAATGTCACAACACGAACGAAAATATTTTAAAACATTGCAAATTTATTTTAAATCAACTTCAATCGAAGTGTGGATTTAATATTGTATATATAATTTATATATAGAATCGTTCAAGGTTATAGTATATAGAACTAAATAGTTCTAATTATAACTATAAACACATTAATGTGTAAACTGTAAGTAAGAGTGTATATAAATATTAAAATGAGCCATATGGTATAAGGTTGCTCATCTTAAACACGTTGGTGGTGCCCACCCACGGATATATGTTTAAACATTTATCAGAAACAGTTTTACTAATTTATGAATCACTTGATAACAAATTTGCAATTATAAACATAAATCATAAAATTCGCTGTAAATATATGTTACACTTCATATCGATTAAATGATATTTGACTGATGCCAAATTTGTTGGTTAAGATCAGTCATCACAATCGGATCAATGTACTTACATTTAGAGAATTCCACTTTAAAGATATAAATGTACCATACCGGGACTGATAGGCAATTGCAATTTTGATAATATTGATATCAGCTTTATTTTTAGCATAAAAACCTTTTCCAACACATGTAATGTTTTCTATATGAATTGTATGAATGGCCTGCAAATATTTATTTGCTGCAACAAAATTTGATCGCTATAAAAATTTGCAACATTTTCCTTCCTGCTTTGAAGTTATTATTATATTATTATATTATTATATTATTATATTATTATATTATTATATTATTATATTATTATATTATTATATTATTATATTATTATATTATTATATTATTATATTATTATATTATTATATTATTATATTATTATATTATTATATTATTATATTATTATATTATTATATTATTATATTATTATATTATTATATTATTATATTATTATATTATTATATTATTATATTATTATATTATTATATTATTATATTATTATATTATTATATTATTATATTATTATATTATTATATTATTATATTATTATATTATTATATTATTATATTATTATATTATTATATTATTATATTATTATATTATTATATTATTATATTATTATATTATTATATTATTATATTATTATATTATTATATTATTATATTATTATATTATTATATTATTATATTATTATATTATTATATTATTATATTATTATATTATTATATTATTATATTATTATATTATTATATTATTATATTATTATATTATTATATTATTATATTATTATATTATTATATTATTATATTATTATATTATTATATTATTATATTATTATATTATTATATTATTATATTATTATATTATTATATTATTATATTATTATATTATTATATTATTATATTATTATATTATTATATTATTATATTATTATATTATTATATTATTATATTATTATATTATTATATTATTATATTATTATATTATTATATTATTATATTATTATATTATTATATTATTATATTATTATATTATTATATTATTATATTATTATATTATTATATTATTATATTATTATATTATTATATTATTATATTATTATATTATTATATTATTATATTAGTATAATGATTTGTGAAATGCACTGGTTGTCTCATAACTGCATTCAAATAAACATTCCGTGCGTATCTGGCTTTGATGATATTTGTTGGTCTATCTTTTATAAATATATTTATAAATATATAATAGAGAGCAAAGTGACGTACAAGTTTTGACGTTGATGTGATCATTATATTTTAGCAGCTTAAATGAGGAATTATGGCACAACAGGTAATTATTAGACACAGTTGCTAGTTGCCTGAATTTTATTTCTATAAACACGAATGTCACTTCAAAAACGTATCATTTTTTATCGATACCATTACCATCTCATTGGAAGTAGTTGTGTTGAACAGTCCCTGATCAAATTAAGGATCTCAGCGAAACGCTACATTTACACCGGCACAGCATTACTTGCATCGTGAGTTTATTGAACTGTTTTAGTTTCTACTTCTAGAACAAATTAGAAAGTAATTCAATACCGCAGAAGAATCAATCCTAATTGCATTGTAATGCTAGCCAACAAAATCCATATTGCAATGCGAATAAAGGACTCCTTAAAAGGAAGTGATATATTCTAAATAGGCTACTACGATAGTTCCCGAGCATTAAAGTGAAAATTTAATCAGGATCTTTGTTGAATTTAAAGCCTCAACAAAGCATTGAAACTTAATTGTTTACAGGTCCTTACCATTAGCACGCTACTTTCATCACTTGCTGAAATACCATAGTCTCCATTGAAGGGTATTTCTGAAGTAATTTAATCTTGGACAAAAACTTACCTTGAAAGTAGGCATAAAATTATCTCGAATAACTTTTGCCGCGCCAAAATATGTAATTTGAGAACAATTATTGTATTGCTGGATTTGAATCAAAAAATGTTTAGAATCAGGCCCATTTTCGGAAACCAATGAATGTAGTGGCTCTGGTGGCGGTACCACAATTTACCACAACTTTAATCGATTGTCACGTTATAATTGAATGCATCTCCATGAGGATTAAACGCGATATTTCTACCTTGTTGATTTTGATTCCATCGATGCCGTCCAATTTATTTTTCGTGCTTTGCGTTGTTCGTCAGTTTGATTTGCACTTAATCTTTTTGACATGCAGCATTTCAAAGTTAGTGCTTCCATATAACCATGAATACCACATGCTAGTATATCAATAATTACCAATCGCTGAACAAACTGACAACTGGACAAACGTTCCGATCGAATGAACTGGGCACTAAGAAATGAAAAAAATAATTTTTTGATCGGTTGATGCCGACCATGCGAATGATAGTTTTTGTATAGTTGCTACGCTTTCATACATAATGAATTGTAAACCGCAGGCTTCTTAATTTGTAACCAACTATCCTTAATGGTGCAAGTACTTTTAGTTAGCCGTTTAATTTTCTAAAATTTTCCAATTTTCTGCGCAATTTTCTTAAGTTTTCAATCCGTAAGAACCTTCTACAAAGTATTAGGAAACTTTAAAAAAAAAGATGAATGAAGTCGGGTAAAGTCATTATCAAGTTTTTTTTTACTTTATTCTGTCAAATTCAACCAATCTATAGTTGACATATTCAAATGTGTTGATTGGCATACACTTACATTTAAAATAACCAAAAAATAGAAAAAAGTGGCTTAAAACAAAGGAATTCTTCCTTGTTCTTAGACATTAAAAATTATATTATACAATTCAAATTATTCATTTCCATTACTCAAACAAGTAATTTTTTAAAGAGTCGAGGTAGTTTTCCTATAACTTTAATACATTTGTATTGTAGCACTGATAATACAACTTACATTTATTTGATGAAGACCAAATGTGTGCCATAAATAAAAAATAACTGTTGACATGTGCATAATAAAGCATCCAAGCGGTTTTCTCATTTATATAATGCCTAATTCTGCGAATTGCAAAATTCATAGGAGATATTTATTTTTTTTAGTTTCAATTTAGTGTTAACTTATTTGCTGTCATCCATTGTTCGATACTTAACAAGTCAAACGA
This sequence comes from Tipula confusa, assembly GCA_963556175.1. Lineage (NCBI taxonomy): Eukaryota > Metazoa > Arthropoda > Insecta > Diptera > Tipulidae > Tipula > Tipula confusa. Next base: position 63,290,949 of record OY744477.1, on the reverse strand, counting down.
CATCAACTGCAATTTTTCTGTAAGACTTGATGCTTTATATACAATTGTTGCGTCATCCGCATACATTTGCAGGGTTCCACTAAGCTTCAAATTAAAAATATCATTTATATAACATACAAAAAGAAGTGGCCCCAATATTGAGCCTGGAGGGTTAAAAAAAGTCGCAAATGACGGGATTAAAGCTGATACATTACGTTTATTTGGATCTGTCGAGAAATGAGAGACAATAATAAAATAATTATTAAATTGGTTTGCTACTACATCACCATCTGAGATCTGTTAGTTGAGATCTGTTGGATATTAAGAATAATTTTTTCTTTTTTAAATGTAGAGTCAGTATTAAATATTAACTACTTTAAACATTGCCAGTTCTTTCGTGCATTATCCTTTTTTTTTGGAATACATTTTGGATGAATGGTATTTACATTTTATGGTTCAGATTACTTACTTTATTTCTGAGACTTCGATACTGCCGACTAAGGTATGTACTTTTTAGATATTTTTGTTTAAGTTTATAAAGCTCATCACGACTTCTTGTGAGCCTTAAGAGGCTATTGTTTACCCATGGCTTTATTATGGTCTTTTTTAATGATTTTTGTATGTTTATAATATATCCGTACATTTATAAATGATCTCACGAAAATTGGCAGTTAAGATGACATTTATTATTTCTGGGTCATTTATCATGGTAGTCTACAATTTCGAAGGTGGTAAGACGTTTATTTTTCTCTAGTACATTGCCATATCAATATCTAGTATTATCATTTCATGATCAGAGGACCAAAAATTGGTCCGATAGAAGGTGGTCCGATTACAAAGGTTTTCCTTTTTTTAATAGCAGTATGAATAAATATAATATGTTCTAAATTATTCAATTAACTTTTGGAAAATGCGCGGAAATTTCAGTTTGTACTGTTTTCAAAAATATTTCTCTTTCGATTAGCTTCTGCTCGGCTTTTTCCAAAAAAACGAACATCTCGTCCAGCCCTTGCCCACTGGAATAATTTTTAAATTCTGTTAAATTGGTTTGAGCTTTAGAGAAAATAATTGTTAAAGACGATTTCTGATGTAACTCCTCTTTGTCAGACGACGAACTATCATTTCATTATTTTGTTTATCTCGATCGTGTATTGATGCGAAAAACCATTCTTTCCAGTCTTCCGATAATTCCTCAGATGTTTGAATATCACAATGTTCTTCACCAGCAACATACTCGTTGTCTGATTCGAATTGCATCTGCCCCGGAATAGTTTCTACATCAGACTGTTCTTTAAATCCTTCATGTCTGAAACAGTTTGCAATTGTTTTCGGAGTTATGTTTGTCCATGCCGTTGACAACCATGAGCACGCATGGTTTTTTTTGATAACTCCTCTATGCCGTTAGAATCATCTATTGCTGTTAGTAGACGATTCATCAGAAGTCTTCGATAGTTTGCTTTTATGCTTCGATGTAGTGTTTGGTGGGAAAAACAGTAATTTCACGTTGCTGTAAAGCTTATCTGGATGGCAAGCTGCATTGTCCAGAAAGAGAATTACTTTGCGGTTCAGTTGCGCCATTTTTTTGTTAAATATTTTGATCTATTCTTCGAAAAGTACCGATGTCATCCACGCTTTTTTGTGGAATCTCCAATAGATCTTAAAAGCTTGCTCTATATTTAAATTTTTTAAAGGCCCTTGGTTTTCTTGCTTTTTCTATGATTAAGAGATTCTCCTTTTCTCCTAACATATTGCACAGCAAGGCTGTTGTTAATCGCTCTTTACACATTTTTCCACCTTTACATTTTTAATTTTTTTTAATTGTAAGGTGCGTATTGGACTAGCTCGAAAAAATAAGCCGGTTCACTTTAAAGCTTTGCATTGCGGTAAAATCAACCAGATTTAATTGTTCGTCTAACTTTAGAGCTTTCTTTTGCAACAAAGATCCAGACAAAAGCAAATTTTTACTTCGAGCCATTGTAAATCATTTAAATAATAGTGAATCAAGTTCACCATATTTGGTGCAGGATGCTATATGTTTCCGTTTTAGTAATCCAAAGTTATCCACTGTTTCTAGAATTTTGGATTTATTACTTAAATCTCTTTGTACCTGTGTCTTACTTATTTAAAACTTTTCACTTAGTTTTCGTTGCGATAACTTTTCCTTTTTTGAACAGTCAATTAAACTTAATTTAGTTGACAGATCTAGTTCTCTGTAAGATCGTTTTTCTGTGCTCATTTTTCTAGAAAATGTAATCATATTAAAACAAAATTATCGCTCGAAATAGAAAAGTATAAAAGTGTAAATTTTATTCGTACATACCTTAATTGTTAAGTCGTAAATTCAAGTCGATTAATACTAATCAAATAATTACACTTGGGTCTAATGGTTGAATTATGAAAATTGTGTAAAAACTAAAAACTAATTGAGACATGTGTAACCTTTATTACTTTACGATCTGCACTCTTGTTTAAGAATGAACGTTTATCCATATTACACAAGATAATATGAATAATAATATGATGTGAAACGTTATAATACCGTTATTATCAATAAAAAGACAAAAAACCTATACGATTATGTAATAAACAACGTAAAAATCAAATTTTATTTTTTTCTTAACGGTCCAATTCAAAGGTATAAAAACAAAAATAAAACGAAATAAGTGGTCCATAGGTCTGATTAGGAGGTGGTCCGATTACACAGAACAATTTATATGGAAATCGTTTTGTAAAACTTAATTGATGGTCCGAATCGGAATTGGTCCTATTAGAAAGAGGTCCTATAAACAGGTTTGACTTATATATATATATATATATATATATATATATATATATATATATATATATAACGCCTGATTACTGCGTGTAGGTTTCTTTTACGTTTACTTTTAAAATATTTCTCTATTTAAAGTTTCTTATCATAATTGTTATATTATGTTTATATGTAGTTTAATAAAATTTCACACTCGGTTAATATTTTTTTTTTTAAGTATATGTGGTGATCGTTTTAGTTAAACTTGTAGTAGTAGTTCAACAATTAGTTCGAGCAAAAAACGAGCAAAATAAATTAAGAAAAAAAAATAAAATAAAAAAATTGAGGCTCACACTTTTTTTGTATTTAGTAGATATTCATTATAAGTTTAGACTTTAATCAAAATCATTCATAATTTTTAATGTGATGTTGTTGTGATACAAAAAAAAAAAACAAAAAAAAAAGAAGAATATTTATCTAAGATACATAATATTATTGCAGAAGAAAATAATAATTTTTGTGTGCTAGTGCAAATAAGTTGGCAAAATAAAAAAAAAATTGTTTAAGTGTTTTTTAAGTTATATACATAGTTTTTTACCAAGTTTATTTTATAGTTTTAAATAATACTATTTTATGTATATATACGAGTATAAATATTATAAAGTGAATATATAGTGAAACAGTTTTTTAAACCAGGTGATTTATTGTTTTACTTTATAGTTTGTAACAATATCTTATGTATGTAACGTAAGATTTATTTTTAAACTATAAATATGTATATACAGATATTTGAAAAATGTATATTTTAAATATAAGAGAATTTGAAAATATTTTCAAGATCATATGGTTTTGTAATAAATTATTTATACGATATGACATATATTGATAAGAGAAATGGGTTAAATTTTATATGAACTTTTTTGCTTACGTTTAGTTATTTGTGTAATCTAAGTTTTTTTTGTTTTGTAATTGAAACTATCAAAAATGTTAGCCCCATAATTTAGTAGTATGTATAACAATTTGTTAAATTTTTTTATAAGTGATATTTAAAATGTAAATGTTGAATTATGTGACAAAATATAATATATCTCAAATTAATGTTTGACAGCTAAAATGATAGTGTGCAGTTCTTCGGAATGAGCTAGGTCTGTTAGTTGACTAACCGTCAAAAACGAGTCATGAAAAATGAGATTAGAAATAATTTGTGAAGTTTATATCCTAACAGTTTCCTGGTTATATTATATGACGTAATTTTGAAAATTTTTTGGTATTGATATTACAATTCTTGAAATTAAGTTATTTTTTCACTGGACAAAATTTAATGTAATGTTTAATTGAAAAAAGTGGTCTGGTGTCAAAAATAATAATCCTTAAGAATAGAACTAGTTTAAGGTTTTTAGAAGTTCAGAATGCTACCTGAAATTAAAATTAATGTAATTTTCTCTTAAAGTCTATCTATTATCTGAAGGATATTATTTTGAAAAATTTTAAAAATAGTTACTGTCTTCTACCAATATTGAAAAACTGACGTTTCCTAAAAGAGTCACGATGATAGAAACGCTTTAGTTTATGGACTAACGAATTATCCATTTCCCCGATATGACAAACTTTTTTGAACAGTCACTTTGTTGTTCTTTGTTTCTTCTTTGTACAACCCTATACCTAAAGGCCAAACTGGTTACAATATTTTCTTGTAACTATCTTAGTTAAATATTGTGGGGCGTAGTATTTATGCCACTTGAAACTTTTAATATATATATTTTAAATAATTTAAAATAATGATCCAAACAAGATTCTATAGAATTGTTTACCAACTTAACTCTATCTAGTTTAATTATCTAGACAGTTTCTCCTCCAGCATTAAAAAACGCATTGATATTCGAAATTCTTTTGATTTATTGCTGTTTTATTTATTCGAAATTGGAATCTATGAAATTTTATATGAAATGCGGTTTGCAAACACGATCACAGAACTTGCAGTAAATTAGTTGGAAGTAGTTTAGTTTTCGAGTCTCAGTTTTTCTTCCGGTAATTTTTACATTGCTCACATTTGGGTGAAGGATTATTTGTCTTCATTTGTGGAGAGATAAGTAACATTTTAATGAAATTTTGAATAATTAGCTACCTGCTTTCGTAGGAATGGTTATGAACGGATTTGTACTGTAGGGATTTTCTCCGGTTGTCTAAATGTGATTAAACTAATGCTAGCGCCAGTAGTTCAGTTCAATAAAGCTGTAAGTGACAAGTCCAGACATTATAAAATATTACCGTCAAGCTTATTATAAAAGACATAATTTATGTCGACATTAGACGATTAAATCTTTCAAGTGACATCTTAACCAAAAATCAGAAAACTGGATCTACTTGACTTATTTTCTTAGCTTCCTCGGCAAAAATGAATCGTCTTCGTATTTCTAGTTTATTGGAACCAATTGTTTTGTATAGCGGTTTTACAAATCTTTTGCCATATTATAATAACTTTTGAAAAAGTTACCCACGGTATAATGCTTGCACCAATATTTTTAAATAGGGATAAATTATTTTTGTAAAGTTAAAATATATCAATCCAATAATTTTCTGGCTCGGATTGTACGTATGGCTGGAAGCTGCAACTAAATATAAAGTAATTTGCTAGCAAATGTAACCATTATTATAATTCCTTACGCAAGTCTCTTCTTCTCATTTTCGTTCTACTTTTAATGCAACATGGGTTGGTGAAACACCGCAACATGCCAAGTTAGTGGTTTTCCCTAAAGCTTAGCTCTTATAATAATGTAATGGCTTTCACAAAACGAAGCTAACATAGCCACGGTTATATTTTTATAGTATCATTTCAAATCAGAGTGAAATAAATAATTCTCCACAGTAGAGTCTTAAAGCAACCATATCTAATCGCTACAGCTATATCAATTTTGGAAATCACCAACTTCTCACCAATTGTGAGTTCTTCGTATTTTGATTTAAATTTATACGAAATAAAAGATTCTAAATATTAAATATTATTTGATAATATTAAAGTCGAATCTGATGAAGAAAGGAGTAATTATTCCATTGAGTTCCTGACTAGTCAAACTCCTTCAGGGTTGCCACCTTACAAGCTTGAAATAAGCAATATGAAACTTGGTCTGCTAATAAAGCAAGTTTAATTGTCAAAAAATAAATTACCAATGTTAAAGTCATAGTCACAGATTTATCACGAAACCAAACGATCTGCCTTTCCAATTCTGTTGAAGACAATTCCCTGTAAAATTAGTGTTTGCAATGTCCATGAGACTGGCCAGTCTGCTAAGCAATACGTGATATTTACAAAATGCTTGAGTAGTATAGTTATTTTACTTATATAATTTGGCATTTTTATAAGCCCCAAAACGTATCCTTTTTTGAGGTTCAAATTTCGATATGGATAAATCCTGTCAAATGGCCAAATTTAAATTACAGCACTTACCCATTTTCAATAAGAAGCGTCGCCATCAAGATAGAACTTCTCATTTTAACTCGACTCAGGCTATTATAAATCAGATTGGTAACAAAATAGTTTACAGAGATTAATAAGGTGGAACCATTGCTAACCATTTAATATTTTGCTGTATTAGTTTAAATAGTATCCAGTTCAGTGAAACGAATACCTATTTTGGTACGCCACATAGTCAAAAAGACCAAGATTTGAGTAAATGTAAACCACATAACTCTTGTCAAATAATACCCTTTCTAAAGCCTAAGGTAAAGCAGAAAAGTTTTGAATACATCAGTTTTGATGACTTGATAATTTACCATTTTAACTAACTTAATAGCATTGCGAATTGTTAGGTTTCTCGGATCTTGCATTTCAACTAAAATTGTTGCCAATACCGATAACTATTTCAAATAAAGTTATTTCTTATTCATCATTTTTACAAAATTTACTCTTCCAGTGATATCTGAGACAATATTATAGCCAATTTTGGAAAACTTTGGCGATCGATGTGTGTTGGCCGAAAATAGTTGTGAGTGTTATGTTAAACGTTTGCAGGATTCACACGAGTTTTATGGAAATAAAAAACTACGTGATGTGTCCGAATCTCTCTAATGAATGCTTTTCGAGAATGTATCAGCGCTACCGGAAAAAGATTTTAATCGCTTTCTTTTAAAATCAGTAGTAGTTTTTCCTATTTTGGAGTTTTGTCGGACATCGAGTCTTCTAACGATATTAAATTGAATTTTAAATCATTATCATAATCATTTAATACTGCATCTAATTTGCTTTGGTTGTCAACTCACTTTACGTTTTTGAACAATACAGAAAACAAAAGGGACTACTTTTTGAATTTTTTTCAGTGAAATTATTTTTTATTTAAAAAATGACTACATTTTTTCTTTTAACAACACATGTGTTCTTCTAATGTTAGATTATTTGTTTCCACCACCCTCTTTGAGTGTGATTGCAACAGTGCCGTTTATTTATTTGATGTTTACTACTAGACATAACTCTTGAAATTAGGATAAATAAAATGTTTGGCTTGAATCGTAACAAATTTCGACTAATACTGCTTGAGGTTCTTAGTTTACTATCGAATATGGTTCTGTCCATTTACTTAACTGATTGATGGTGAGATAGTATCCTCTACTTTTACTGGTTCTCTATGAGTACTTATATAAAAATTAAAAAGTTGGTAGGTTTTATTAAAATTATATACCACATGTGCTACTTGGTAGAGTTCCGCTGTAAAATGTTTGGGATAAATGCACTATTTAGCTATTTGAATCTGTTTTCTAATGTTGTAAGCCTTATAAAAGAAAATCCACGCTGTCATTATGTTATCTAGGTCACGTTAGGTTCAATGGTTTGTTTCAGCTCTATTTTCAAGTCTCATTGAATGTTGTTGTTTCTAATGAACCACGGTGCAATGGATCGTAGTAGTTTATTTTAGAACGTTTGGATTATTTTGAAGTAATTTTTCTTAGAACAACCCTAGAGTTGTATGCCATTGACCGGTTTTAAAATTTGTTTATATAGAAGAAGCTTTTTATGTATCGAGAGTTCGGAGTGTCTCCCTAAAAGCAGTAGTGCATTTTCCTGAATTTGATGTTTAATTTTTATATTTTTTTATGTCTCTTTTACCTTAGTTTAGCATCCAAGGTCATTTAGGCCATTTCAAGGTATTTGTCGTATTTGCATATGGTAATTTTTGTAAGTTGTTTTGACAAAAATATATTAGTGTTGATGGTAATATAGCAGTATTATCAGCAAATGATGCTATAGTTGTATCAGTATTGGCCATGTCTCTTGTATATACCATGCGGTACTCCTGTTGTTCTTCTTTTAATTTTTATGAAAAAAAAAAAACGGAGATGAACAGGGTATTATTTTTAATATTTGTTTTATAATTTTTTTGAAAATTGGAACCACCAAATCATGTTTCTCAATAACAAAAACAAAATACCCGTATCCACTCAGCAAAAAAGCAATCGATCACTAAAAGATTTTGTAGTTTTTGCCTTAACGCTTATATTTATGACCATACATTTGATCTTAATTTCTGCTTGTTATGGTATGTATGGCTATTATCTAACAAGAATGTTGCTAATATTTTCGACAAGGTGGCTTATCCGAGTTTATATAAGTTGAAAACGGAATATTACATTTTAAAAAAACTCTGGCCACAATATCATAAACATCTTGCTTTTCGGTAGCACTTACAACATCCATGTACTTTTAATTTTTGGTTTTTTGATATTTTGGATGTTAAAGTTTAAAATAGAGACTATTTACAATGTTAGTTTTTCATATTCACCTTCGTCCCAAATCATAAAACTGTTTAGAGTTAGTATCACTCGTTCAATTATTTTCGCCACATGCCAAACCACGTTTTTTGTTTTTTTGCCAACAACTAATTCTTGTGTCTTCTAAAAAAGAATTATGATTATTTTTAAACGAAATGTATCATACTATTCAACGATTAAATGATTTATTTATTATTTAACACTATATAAACACCCCATAAATCATAAAAATTGTATCTAAATTTATATTAACACTTTGAGCGCAAAAGTCAGTGTGTGACTTCATCAGATTAACGTTACAAAATAAAAAACGTGTTGCGGATTATAAAACAAAATACTGATTAATGCACTTAAACATTTTCTATTTCGTTTCGGAATTAAATTTAAGCAAAAATTCTGCGAAAACATAAAAAGCAGTCGTCTTCGAATACCAAAATCCAACAACACAAATTAATTTTCAATTTTTATGTTTAGAATATTTTAACAAAAAAAAATAAAATGTAAAACAACATATAACTACCTGAATTAGGTATATCTATATGTATATGCCTTGACGTAGCATAAAAGTTTTGTTTACATAATTTAATGTAAAATTATTTAAATTTTCTGGATTTAATTTAATTTACATATATATAACCTTAACTATAAATTTGTTAAAAAAATTTTTTTGTTTTCAAAATTTTTAAATGTTTATGTGCTCTAAATTTTAATTAAAGTAAATCAAAACTACCTTAGCAATTTGTCTTATCTCAATCATAAATAATTTATTTATTTATTTCGTCGTTGATAATTTTTATTTTAGCGAATTAACATTTAATTCTATTTGACAAATTTTTAATTATGTATATCAAATATGTATATATGTATGTATATGTATATGAATCTGAGATATACATACAGAAGTCTTATTCGTGAATTATTTCAATGACTCTAAATTTATATATTATGGATTACATAATATATGTTTAAGATTCAGATATATGATATCATCTTCTCATTAACAACATCACAATTCACATTTAAGATAAGATAATATTTTTATAGAGAAATTATTTGTAGACGTTTAGATATACAGGTAAACTTCGCTTAACGTAAAGGTTACGATTCTGAAAATACTCCGTTAACTTACGATACACTTTGATGACAATCTAATAACTTCAACATAAACTCTTGTGAAAAATTAATCGTAAATTGTTGACTGTGTTGGAAAAATTTACTATTTGCCAAAATAATGGGCATTATTCTCTAATCTTAAAAAAAATGATCGTCCAAAATGTGAATACTATCGCGACAAAGTTCTCCTTTGCGCAGCGTATATGTATGCTGCTCAAAGGAGAACTTTTCCGCCTTACATAATATTGGAGAGAATTACTCGACCTGGTGGAGGAAATGGTTGGTCACTGATTGAGATTTTTCGCTGAGAATTCTTTCTAAATATTACACAATAACTTGTGCGGTGCATCTTTGCTGCAATTTTTTTGGTTTGCTTCCTGGGAGGCGCAATCGGCTGGAGTGTCTCGGGATTTGACATGCCTAAATTATTTTCCCTTAAAGTGAGTAAGAATTTCACCAGTCTTATTACCGACAAAATTGTTCCACTTACTTGGGTTTCATTAGATAACCATTTTCGAAGGTAGAACTCGAACTTAGGCAGAATTAAAATACATCCGTATGGTTGATCTAGGTTTTTAGTAGTTCGGCTTCTTAGAGAGTATCGGCTCCGATCATTAAATTGTCGACGTACATTTTGTCTTGATGTGTTCAACTGCTTGAGGCAGATATTCAATATAGGTGTTTGATTTTTCTATGATTGCCCTAGTGGCTAAATAACTCGCACTCGCTGCGCCGTAAGTTGAATCATCTAGCCATACTAATCTCAAATATCTGGTGTCATTGTCTTCTTTAGTTAAGGTGAACATTTTATCTTTTACATTTTCAGTCATAACATCTTCGTAGTAGGTTGTCCCGATTATCCTCGTAATTTGTCAAACTTGATTGTGATCGATTGCTGTGGTGATTGGAAAAAACAGAAAACGTTAAAACATCGTCGTCAACCCAAATCAAGTCAGGAAGATTAATCTCCATCAACAATAAATAATTGTTCATCTGGGCGCAGACATAAAAGTACCGCAGAATCGAAAAAATTAAAACCTATATGATGTAATTTTTGAGGTTAGATCCATTGAACGCGAACAGAAATGATGTCAAAATTTTAGTGATAAGCAATAAGCTTAATCTAAATACATCTTTTTATCTTGAATACTAGAGGCATTACGGTAATATATTGAGGTTTTCAATTGTTTGAATGACGGTGTGCTTTGATATTCATTCGGATGATTGCCTCGGACAGTGTCATAAACTTCTTAAAATTCTAAAAAAATGTAATAAGATCATTTGTCTAACCGTTTTCACCAACCTGCGATATAAATAGACAAATAGATTTATCGACTTAAATAGACAGTATAAATAGATTAATCTGGTATTTGCTGCTAGGGCAAAACGCAAATTTAGGTATTAATTTCTCCATATATTTCGATCATTATATCGCTATTCTCCTCGAATTTCCTTGCAAGTGTCTACATTACCCCAAAATAGTCACATTTTTTACATAAACCTATATTGGCTATCCTGACTGAACTTTTGAGCACACTCATACAATCTTACTTTGAACTTATTGCTCCTTTTAAACGCAGTTTTACATACCAGATTAATCTGCAATCACATTTCATAAGAGCTTTTTGAAGCTCAATCTCATATTCATAAGCTTGAAGACATTAGATTCAACTTCTTTCTCGTTTGTGCAACAATTTAAAAATTGTAGTACCAATTAGATCCCTGTGCGGATACGTTTTTTGATATCCGCATCCGATCCGCATCCGCAAGAAAAATATTCAAATTATCCGCATCCGGACTCGTTCGAAATGTTTATATCCGCATCTGCACTCATCCGCATCTGCAAAACAATAAATCACCAGCCGACAAATTCAAATAACTTTGACTAAGTAAATAAGTCGGTGATTATAATATAACATTACAATACACTAACAAAACAGTGCAGGTATAATATCAAAACCAACACAAATGTATATACTATAGGAGATTTTGATAGTATCAAAACCTCCTATATTAATATAGCAGTTTTTGAGAGGTTTTGGTAATAAACAACTAAAACCGTTTATTATTTGATTGTGTTACAAGTGTCCGTATATTGCGAATAAGGTTATAAAAACGATTAAGCGGTAAATTGAGAAAAATAAAAATTAAAATATACACGTACGTATAACTCAAATACATTGATTGGTTTTAACATGTTCAATTTGCACTTGTGATGCGGATGCATTTTGAAATATTGCAGATATATCCGTTTTGCGGATTTGTGGATAAAGAAATAAAATAAAAGGTTATGAAATAAAAGGTTATAAGTGAAAACATCCATTTTTATCCGCGGATAGCGGATATTTTCGGATGTCCACAGATATACTCATTAGATGCAGGACCTTAGTACCAATCCAGTGCTCTTCCAATTTGATTGCAATATTATCTTCAATAGAATGAATTCCATGTTGCATGTTGTTGACTCTATTAGTTTTTTTAACTTAAAATACACAGAGATGCTTTGCAGTGATGTATTTTTAGCAAACATAGCTGTTGAAAGGGTGCTTTTTGATTTAAACGGCATAATATTGATCAACTAAAGATCATTATCCACACTACACCGTCGTCTTCTGGTCAAAAGCCATCTTTCAAGTTTTACCGATTTAATATTTTTGAATCCTTTTTCCTCTCAGTTAGCCTTCACCATAGTATAAATACACATACAGTACCATGGTATGTTTTTACCCATTTACGTGTTAGATGTTGCTACTGGTATCATTTTCAAATATTCAAAATATGTATAGTGTATAATCGCCTAAATGTCATATATTTATCCTAAATGTTGACTATATTATAACGACCCCATATCTGGAACTTCAATGAATAAACTTTTTTTTATTATGATGGTCCACCTTAAAGTCCACCTTAAAAGGAAATCCATCTTAATATTTGGAATGTTAAACATAAACTCCCGGACTTAGGCTATATTAATATAAATATTTTTGTTGTCTGAAGCTTTCGAAGGTTAAGTGGTCTCAAAGTGCAGTTTTAATTACTTAATGTATGAAAAGCAATCAACCTTTTTTAATTGACTAAATATTTTTAAAAATTATGCATAAATTTACAAAATAAATGTTACAAATTACTTTGCAATTGTATTTGTAAATATTTAGCTTCCCACTTGTTAAATTTAGGAGGATAAAGTAAATTATGACTTTTGTGTTAAGTTCAACTCCAATGAATATACAAAACTAAATGCCTTAAAAATTTTTAATTTGTAAAAAATTGAATTACACAACGATTAACTTCCAAACTGTAAAAAGGAATCTTTAACTTAAAGGATTCGAACGTTTTAATAAAGTTCAAAGATGGAAACATAACACATCAACGTGAATAGTAGCGGTTTTGATTATTTTGCTTAAATAAAAAATAATAATTGAGATGAATATTTTCGTGGTTTGAAGTATATTATTATCGTAAAAGTGAAGTGGCAAATAATATTAACCTATCTCCTAAGAAAGCTAAGATCAGGAGATGATCTTCCTAAGATCAAGAGAAGATTAACGATTTTCTGAATTTACTGAATGTTTGCGTTATTTGGGAAACCTGCAGAGGTTTTCTAAATTTCTAGTGCGGTCCAAAGCCGTGCGTTTCCATACCTAACGATTACATGTCCTACCAAAATATGTTGGCCAGCAGAGTTTTAATTTTTATTTTCAATACTGCATATGACCAACCTTGTCATTATTTTCCCTGCGATATTCATTAAATGACTTTTTCTATTCTTATTTTAAATGGATGGAAGTTTGTTTTAAAACTAGCCAAGGTTTTGTGTAAATGTGAGACCTATGACATCAACAAAAAGTATTATTGAAAATTGAAGGAGTTTTTGCAATTAGCCACGGTACAATTTCCCCGCCACATACTCCATATGGTTTTTGCTATCCCCTAAGTTTATAAGAATAAAGCAGAATTGTGCGTTGACGCGTCAACAATGTGTCAACATTATGTCGACGTCATCTTTAAGTCGACAATGACGTAATGTCAAGAAAAAAAATTTATTTCGATAATCTTTTTTTTTTTTTTTTATCTTTTTCCTCTCTAATTCTATCCGAATTTTCCGTTATTTTTTTATTTTCATTTACACTACAAGAGTAAAATGCCATAATTTTACAATTAATTGGCCAACCAGCGACTGAGCAACAACTTTAAGTAAGACTACGATATATCTAGTTCACATGTTAATGACCAATGAAGTCATAAATTGTGATTTAACAAAGTTAACAGAGCGAAAATTACGGAACAAATTGTATAACGATCTTATACGCAACCTCAAACCAAGGCAACTTGTTGAATTTGCCATTAACAGTACCATTCGTTAAATTCTGCATTGTTTCTTACGGATTTCTTACGGACTCGCTGATTAGCCTATAAGAAGGAACCATAGTTTGGACGAAAAATGTCACATCCTTAAATTTTTTAATTTGTAGATCAAATTTAATTACTAAATGGTTAATATTAAATGTTTATTTAATAATACATATATGTACTTGTTAACAATTAAAAATGCATTTATAGAAGTAAGAAAAATTGGGGTTTTAAGTTAATTATGGTTCCAACTTTAGATTAGTATAAATCCCAAAATGTCTTTTTAGTACACAATCCCTCGCTTAACGAAGTCTCTTTTTACGAAATTTCGCTAAAACGTAATTTTACAAATAATCCAAAGTCTCTTTACGAACAATAAAATCCGATTTACGAATTTTATTTTTGTATAATTAGGGAAATCACTAGGGGTTGATTGATATTAATATCAATCAACCCGAGCAAATCCTGACACCAAAAAAGTTCTTCGTTTTAACAAATAAAGAATGTAGTTTCAAACAGAAGTTTCGGCTGCTGTAAAGGCTGGTTTGAAAAATGTAAAACGCACCATAATCTTCATAACATAAAAGTAAAAGGTGAAGCCGCCAAGGGTGATACTTCTGCTTCTCGAAAATATCCTAATTTTCCCAACAAAAAAAAATTGAAGAGCGGGATTACGTTTCAGAATACGTGAGTAACATAAATGTAACATAAATAAGTCTGGTGTTTACTGAAAACGTATGACCGACGAGTTTTGAAGAGCTTATGTTCTTCAAAGTAATGTTTTGGGTGTTTTCAAATTGAAGCCACTCTTTATACCTATCTTAAAATCCAAGAGCATTAAAATGTTAAGATACATATTTTTACAAATCATTAAGAGGTCCAACAAGAAAACGTAGATGACATCGAGGCCTAGTTTAAAAAGCATTTATGTCCTTCTGTTAAATCATATCTTTAATTGAAACCCTTTTAATTGCATAACAAAGCGTTTGATTTGTTGGGCAATGGTTCCGGTCATCTTGTCAACTTTAGCAATTTATCTGGTAACGTAAGGGTGGAATGTTTACCTAAGAATACTACAGAATTGATACAGCCATTGGAAGCATAAACAAGAATGACCCTGTAGAGGAACGAAGTATGAAAGTATAGGGTCAACGATGGTTATTACAAAATTTACAGAGAAAAGCAAGGAACAGCAACGCAGCCAATGCTACTTATTTTTCTCAACGAATGCTTCTACATCAAGTACTACTATACTAAAAATAAAAATCATAAACATTTGGTATCTGTTGTAGATTCCTATGTAGATCTGAATTCAAGCACTTTATCATAAAAACCAACGGAGATATCACAACCCCCGAACTGATTGAGTTGAGTGACCTTACAGAAAATAGAAACGTTTTAAAATATTTAAAAGCAAAAATATTAAAGACTGACATGCTTTTTGGAATTCAGCCCACTTGAAAGGTGTTGAGATTTCATATTTGGCCAGAAAATGTTTAAAAACTCCAGTCAGTTTCGGACAGCTTGGAAAACAATTTTCAAACTGAGTCTATATCCAAAATTAAAATTTAGAATTTAAAAGAAACAAACAAAACTATTATTTTCTTATTTTTTATTGTTAACACATCAACAATTCACGTCGACAAAACTTGTTATTGTTGACACCAAAAAAATTCATCGACAATAATTGTAATTAAAGTAAATTAATTATTTTTAAAAACACTTCTGACAAGTGACAAACTGATCTACCACATCAAAATTTGTACGCAATTTACAAGCAACAGTACAGAGCTTATAGCAAAATTTGGTAAAGCCATGTGATCAGGCCATGTAATCAGTTCTATCGAAAAAATAGTTGGTGCCCTTCTTTTACGAACATTGTGGACGTTCCCCTTATTCCATACAAAATTTGCTGGTGATCTAAGCCTTTGAGTTTGACGGAGAAGATTTTGTTTTCCTCAAAATATGTAAGTGCCATGCGGCAGACTTTCAAATGTACATCAGTTTCGTTAAAGTTATATACCTGAGTGTTAAAATATATCACTCTCTCCTATATATTCAAGGATTTGTTAAGCGAGGGTTACTTGTTTTCATGTTTATATATATATATATGTATATATATATATATATATATATATATATATATATATATATATATATATATATATATATACATATATATATATATATATATTTATATATATATATATATATATATATATATATATATATATATATATATATATATATATATATATATAAAAGAATTATCTACATAAAGTTAATAAGATTAAAATATTTCCAAAACGAGCATAAATATTCAAATTTATAAAATCTAATAAATTTATAGTGTAATTTGAATTAAAATATGATTAGCATTGAATTAAATTAAATGTCGTTTTAATTATATTAATTTTAATTCAATATTTTGATACGCTACATAACCATTTATATGGTTCAATATTGACAAGACGCGATTCAGATGAATAATTTTACCTTCAAAATTACTTAAATTTTTTTCTAAAATTATGATACTTTAATTAAAAATTTTTATTTAGAATTGGACAAATTTGGCGGTAATATTTACATAAAACTATCTAACCATGTTTTATTGAACTGATGACCTTATAAAGATTAGTGTTAGACAAAATAAATAGGAAACTATAAAACTATAGAAACTACGATAGAATATTTTAAGTATTCAGAAATGAGGTAACAGTCAAAAAATAATTCCGAATTTCAGTTCTGAAGGAAGTATCTAATTTAAATGAAAATCAATACTACACAGCCCAAAATTAATTATAAGACGGTTCTAAGACCGAATAAACCGTCTCTATATGATTCGATCCTGAGCTTGATCTTTGTATTGTTCTAGACAACCCGAAGAAGATAAGTCGTTCTCTACTCCGAGGAGCTATAGTTGCCAACATACTCGCTGTCCTTTTATTTCATAAACAACATCAGGATTTTTCATAAAATTGTTATGATTTCGTGGTTGAATAAAACTCGGTAAGTGTAATATGACAACGAGTCTAATTAACGGGTACCGTTCGAAACTGGACATTTTGCAACTGGATTTGAGGAAACAGGATAATTCAAAACTGGATATTTCAATACGAGATAAGATACAAAACGAGACAGGTACAAAACTGGATATTTCGACATGTGATTTAAATTTAAAATGATTTTTTAGGAAAGTTCTGGAAAATGGCCAGTTAGGAAGGAACTCGTTGAGTTCTTAACCGATTATGAAGAAATTCGATATGTAGGATGAAAATGTTGATGAAAATTAATTAATTTTTCTCTCATAAATTCTCTAAAGTGAAGAAAAGTTATATTAAGTAGAAGAATAAAAAATAGATGAAGAAAAATTTTACTGATAGTAAACTCGATCAAGTCAATGATTATGTTAATAAGATGAGATATAGAAATATTCAAGTATGGAACCTTACTGTCCTTATTCCAGAACTTTCCCAACAAATCATTTTAAAATCGCATTTTCTTCCTACGTATCGAATTTCCTCAAAATCGGTTAAGAACTCGCCGAGTTCCTCCCTAGTTGGCCATATTCCAGAACTTTCCCAAAAAATCTTTGTAAATTTAAATCACATGTCGAAATATCCAGTTTTGAAATATCCAGTTTTGCACCTTATCTCGTTTTGTCAAAGCCTATTTTGGAATATCCAGTTCTGAGCGGATCCCCTATTTAACACCTTGTACTACTTCAGGTTGTCGACATTTGCAAGGTATTTTGACTTTGAGCCACACAAAGATCAATTATCAAAGAAAAGACGCGTTTTAATATCCTCACTGTAACTGTTGTATAATTTGTTGGTATCTAAATTGATTTCTGGTACATCGCCTGCTAATGTGTTAAACGCCAATGCTTCATATTTCATTTTAAAGAATTTGAAATTTGGAAGATAACTAGAAGATAAATTAAAGTTTTTTTTCCACTCATTCCAGATATTTTTAAAAGATCCTGTCTCTTATCTGCTTTCTTGGAAATTAGCGGTGTTTGAGAACCTCGGTCGGTTAATGCTCTGAAGATGCCTTTTACATTAATTCGTTGTTAATGATATTATGGCTGTCGGTAGTGTTACTGTCCTTGTTAGTCATAATATAGCTTTAAGTAACTTGATGAATCCTTGCACTTTTATTGCTGGTGTGCAGTACTTTGTTGTGCCTACCGTTATACATAACTATGTTTATGTAGCCACGAATAATGGTGGAGTTTCACTGGGATTTTGCTGTTTAAATTTGGCCTATTCATTGATCTTATGTTTACGTTCTGACGCTGTTAATGTTCTGACCCAAAAATTTTTGTAATTCTATTGTTAACTTGAATACTTTTCGATCCTTTAGTGATATTTCATAAAGTTTGCTTGGCTTGTTGTCTATTTCTTTGCTCAATATAAAAATGTGTAGCGACCATCGTTACACAAACAATTATTCAGATGTTTTGTGTACATTCATATAACATGCTAACTCTACATTTACACAGTACATAAACCATATATAGAAAGCATAAAGTAGCAATCACTCATAGCAGTTACTTGGTGATCGGAAAGCTAAACGCTATTCAACCACAATCCGCTGAAAATAAATTAAAAAAATAGGCATACCACCATTTTTTGATAAGTTTACCGAGTGTCCTAGCTTTTATGTGATTTGTTCAATAAGTAAATAATCGCTAATATAGTAAAAATTAGCCGGCGATGCAAAAGTTTCAGTATCTTAAGAGTATCTAGCTCAATTAACTAGGTGTGTTATTATCAATGAAGCTAATTATTAGTGAAAATCGCCAAAAATTAAAGCCATCAACTAGCGCAAAGAGTGAATAAGAATAGCAAGTCTGAACAGGAAAACCAAGATTTAGCTTCGCAAGAAAGGTTTATTTCTGATATTTGTGTGCAAAAAATGGGATTTTAAATAACCGACAGGCGTGTTTTGGTGAGGAATTGACGGCAGTCCAAGTAAGTGTGAACTGAAAGAGTTACTCAACAAAGGTCATTTCAAAAAATTCAAAGTAGGAACTGTTATTTAAAATAGGAAGTACAAATCTCGATAAGCTGAAATAGGTGTCGAGTTTTTCCCACACTAATATAATATAACACCAACAATTAAATCTATCATTACGGGTGGTGGCCTAGAAAAAAAAATTTGCCTCGAAAATTGGAGAACATATTTTAGGCGACGTTCAATAAATTAATTTGGTTAACTTTAAAATCAAAATGGAGGTGGATATATTCATGCAGCGTAAATTTTGGGAAATTAAGAGCATTCTAATGACCAACGATCTCTCCGAAGAATAAGATTATTGTGAAAGGTGGTATGAAAAAACAACAGAGAGACGTGAACAGTCAGTGACGTGAATCCAACTTTCGAAAGGCGAAATCCTGAATTCAAGAAAGAATAACATAATAAAGGGATTACCAAAAATCACTAATTCTCACAACTTGATGAGGAAACCAGCAAGACAAAAAAGTTCAGATTAGTGTTTGATGTGTCTTCAAAAGATGTAAATTGAGAGTCTTTAAACAATTAATTGAAAACGGGACCAACCATCCAAACATTTCTGATGGATATTATATTAAGATTCCTTATCAGATGACATAGAAAAAATATGCCGGCAAGTTTTGATCTATTCAGCTCAGGTTTTAAAGAGTGCTGTGGAGAACCAGCAAAAGTAATACTAAAGAAGCCCTAGAGAATGAATTCAAGTATCGCAAAGCAGTAGAAATCATTCAAACAGATATATACGTTAATGATTTAACGACAGAATCTAAAATGGAAGAGGTGCTAATAAAATAAGAGAAAATGTCATCGGTGTACACAATTCTGGCGGATTCATGATTCGGAAATAGGTAGCCAATAGTCAAAATGCATATTCAAAATGCACCATGCACAATTCGAAAAATATATTACGGAAGATGAGTTTATCAAGCTGAAAAATGGAACTCAAAAATGGTCGATTCATGCAGATCTACAATTTTTATTTCGATTTTATGGTGTCTCGAAGTGGGTTTTAAGCTCATACGGAATAAATAAAAACGTTTCTATTTTAATAGGGATGTTTTATGTTGTTTTATGTCGGTTTTTTGGTCTATGTTAAAGCTTAGGCAACTTTATTTGCCGCTAGTTGATGCTATCTTCGTAATAGCTCGAAGGACTACCATATATGATATTTTGATATTTCAATCATGTTAAACGTTCGGTCTTTGATCATTTTTATTTGACATCCAACTGTTAAACTGACAAGCCACCTACACGAAAAATGTACTTGTAAAATAACGAGCATCACAGTAGAAATTGAAAATCTGACTAATCCCTCGCATAACATACAACTATATACTCAAAGTCGAAATATGTATAAAAAAAATCGCATATGTTGCATATTATAGTACAACAACAAAAATATTTAAATTGAAAAAAATTACGTGTCTCATCCATATGTAATCGCATTAAACCACACAAACCATTTAAAATTATTAATGTCAAGGTATTTTGTTATTATTATAACGTTCGTACTATTGAGTTTACACTAGCGACACGACGTCAATAAAATTAACCTTGATAATGAAATATGATGTTTGGTAAGCAGATGAATAATATTTTTGGTGAACACGATCAATTTAACATGAATGTGTGTAAGACAAGGTTGTGACAGTTGAAACTACTGTAAAAAAATAAATGAAAAATATTGATGCAAGTCATGGTCGTTGAAAAGATACTTGGTTTTTTTTTTTTTTTTTTAGTTTTTATGATAATATTTTGCTATAAACTATAATATATTATATGATTATTTATGACATTTTGACAGATAACGATCCCATTAAAAGTGGCTAAATTATAAATTAAACAAAATATTGTAATAATTTTGTGAATCACCTAAAAATAAAATTTATATGCAAGTTTTTTACGATTTTAGTCGAAATGTTTGTGTGTGTTTGGATATATCTTTATAATATAAAGTGAGTAGTTTTAAAATTCGGACATGCATTTACAATCGGATTACTAATCAAAAATTGCACTTGAAACTGAATCATATGGATCGTTAAATAAAGATACCATATAACTTGCTACAGATTGTATATGAGTCACAAGTCCGGTACCAGTGAAAGGTGTTATTGCAAGGTTCACAGCGCGGTATGCATGCACCTTAATGATACTAAAATGGTTTTAACAGGCTATTGCTGGTCGTTATCGAAACAAAATTCTGGCTCCATCCTTTGTTCTCTATGAATGGCGAAATAACTAGGTCTAAAGTATGTATGAAGTCTGATGAATCCTTTGAAAAAATTACAAGAACTGTGTTCATTGCTGAGTTGTTGTACTATTAAGATTTCAGTCTATCACCAATCACGCTTTTTTCCGTCTACAAATGTTCTTGTCGGTTTTTCTAGCAAGGATCATTTTGTTATTCCGCGCGATTGTTAATCGTATTCTCATTTATTTATAGGCTTAATTTTTTAGTTCGACAGACGACACTCCCCATTAAAACCAGTAATTTTCGGTTAATTTTTTCCATACCTAAAGTTACCTGAGCAGCAAACAAAGTTTTCAATACCTCCATCATAGTTCACATCATCAGAACGGTGGTTGATTTCCATAATGCTACTGCTAACAAGATGGTTGCTTATCGGTTGCTATATCATTTCAAGAGCATGGAACTATGCTTTCGCATAAGTCAGTTTGATTTTTGCCAGCATAAACGGAGCTTACACATACAATTATCAACTGCTTTGAAATACAAAATATTTTTACCTTGCGACCAGGAAAAAAAACAACACCAACATTTTCTAGGTCATCGCCACTGCGTGCTGTGAAGTAATACATAGCCTTGAAACACATGGTATCTCTTTTTTGGCCATCAAGTTTCTTGGAGAGTAACGAGTTCCAAGCGGTACTCTTTCATGGTTGATAAATGGCTATCAAACGCATCTGGTTTTTTTGATGACAGCACGTTCAATGTACCGATCCTTAACTGCATGTCCGTTAACATATAAGTGGAGGTTGGATTAAATATTGGTTGTATTCATATTTCTTTTTGTTTTGCCACGTTCTACGACATCCGTGGCTTGTGGTAAAATTCGAAGAAAATATGCTCGCTTAGAGGTCTTCTATCAGGAATGGAAATGCCTCCCGACTGCACCGCGTAGTTTAATTGGGTATTTCTTGATTTTAAGCAATGTTCTTCCTTTTTATTTTACTTGATCCTTTCGTCCTGTTCAATTGGGTTTGTTATAATTAAGACAAAACTTCGGATAGAAACGAACATAATATGTTAAAATTTATTTCGACTTAATATCATGAACAAATGATATTCTCTCGTCACCTTTTTTCACATTTCGAATTATTAAAAATCCAAGGTGAGTAATTAAAAGTTATTATTGGCACTATTAAAACACCATTAGCGTATAGACACACTACGTTAGTTAATTTGAAACACGTCCCTATATAATATACGCTTTATAGTTTTTTTATTTTTTATTATGCTAGAGCTCTAATATTTATGCAACAATATCATATATAGTATTGCGGTTAAAATACTTTGTATAAAATTGTTCGCGGTATCGTTTAACACATAAAAATTACACCATAACCGTAAAAAATAAAATCCTACCATAACCGAACAACTAATAATAATTTAACTAAACAAAAAAAAAATTATAACTTAATGTTCCTATATAACATGTACTCGTCGTATATAATATATTTTAGTTCAATTATTTAAACCACTTAAAATTTATTAAAAGCATTTTCATCTCTCCCTCTCGACAAAAAAAAAAAAACAAAAAACAAAACAGAAACTAAAGAAATTTACTCAATCTGTCGGTTTGGTTTTCACTATAGTGTTATAACCTACCCTAAATTTCCATTTCGACTTTAAACGAAAAACAAAAGAAAAAATACACCGCAATATATTTTCAGGTGTTACCAGTATAAAAAATATTTAATTAGTCATTTTTGGTTTAAAAAACAAAAATGATGCCGTCATTTTTAAAAATTGACTTCGAATAAAAGAAAAATTTCTATTATGATGATGTTACTTCATACTCTATATTTAGATTTTTTTCTTGGCACAATTCCTAAAGGTAATTACCCCGAAAACAATAATAAATCAAGATGCACATAGCTACAGTGAGAGAATTTATTGTTTGGACAAAACGAGTCTTTTCTACGGAATAAGGTAAGTGTCTTAACTATCACTTTCCCACTCAGAGATACTGAATAAAACATTTAAAATTAATTTGTTTGTTAAGTTTGATAAAAATACGGTCTGGTAACTTTTGGAAGAGGCTGATTTTTAGATCATAGTACAGTTTAATGGTAACTGGTAACGAATCAACAAATTTATATCAATAAGATATTTTTCGAACTACCTTAACGTAATTTGTCTGTTTAACGGTTATTTCATTTAATTTTCGTGTTAATAATATTTTTTGGATCAGTTGACAAATTTTATTAATTTATTAAACTAGAATTATTAAACTAATTTTAGCAAAGAAATGTTTAACAGAAATTTTAGATATTAATCTTTTGGAAATAATATCCATCACAATTTATATTGACCGATATTGATAAATTATGATATATTTCTCCAATAACTGCTCAAATTGTATCCTTAATAGATAATGGAATTGATTGTAGTGTTTTGATAGGACGAACCTTAAGGATTGCAGGAAGGTTCAATTTTCTCAATTTTAGCATTGTTTCCACAGTAAACTTTGCCACTGGGAATGATTTCTTTGACCAACTACAATGCTGCGTGTCAAACAAGATGAATAACTTGTTTGATTTTCTCAACATATTATATCAAGTAGTTTTTCAAGAATGGAAATGTTTTCCATGAATTTTGTCATAATATATTTTGTTGTTAATAATATTACTAAAATTTTCTAGAATTCATTTTAAGATAAGCTTTGTTATATGTGTTTTTGACCAAGCTTCAAGCTATAAAACAACTAGAATATTGCTCTAATATCAAAAACAATTTGTTCATATTTCGAGACAAAATCTGGTACAAACAAACGTTTTTTGCAGCATTATCAGAATTTTATAGCGTTTTGTAGAATTTTGGCATACAAGTTTTTAATTTTTAAAAAGAAAAATTGAAGATTTTAACGCTTAAACTGTTATGTGAGACTAGGTGAAAAATAGAAAAATATTACGTTTGGATAAACTTTAAAAGTTTCGTTAGGTAAACTTAACGGAAACGTGTTAAAACAGATTAGAATTACTTAGAGTCCAATAGCTTTTGGATGAAGTGTTTAATCAACATTGATAATTTTCAATTGATTTGTTTCGTTAAGTTATATCGATAGGAAAAATATTACAATCTAAACTTAAACTGTGAAAACTTAAATGCGATGTGCTAGACTTTTTAAATTACTAGTTAAAACCTTTTAACCAAATTATTGAGTTAAAGAAACTATTTCCGTTTAAATTTTCTAAATTGTTCGTTAAGTTACATAAATTATTGAATCACGCTATAATTTAATATAAAAAATGTTTCGTTAAGTTTTTCAATGTTTAATTAAAGTGTTAAGTTACAGTGATATTTCCAATTGCCCATCAGTTATTTAAACTTATTCTTAATGCTTATTACTTATCAGCATTAGTTTGTATTTTTTTCATACCAACAGCTATTATATTTTAAGTGGTTGAAAATTTACGAGCTCCAATAATATTTGATGATCTTCTACACCAAAATCGTTAATTTACTTTCAAAAACTTATAAGTATCACTTTTATAATAAGTTTCGTTAAATATTCGTTAAGAAATTTGAGTAAAATTTAATAATTTTTTATTGATTAGTTTTTGGATAACGTTAAAATCAAAATTAAAAAATTATTCGTTGGTTCGTTAAATTTGAAAAATTTCGTCTATTTAACTTAACGAACAGGTGTTTTTGGAAGTAAACAAATTGCTAACAAATAAATTAGTAAAAAAATAAATAACATTTGAGTTAACTATTGTTTAAATTGCTAATTTTATATGTTATTTCTGTTAAGTCCGTCTTTAAATCGTTTTTGACTTTTTGGACTAAACAGACAAAAGTTTAAAAAAATTTCCTCTTAAATTAGGCAACGTCTTAAACTAAATTACTTAAAGTTTAAAATGGTTTCGATCGATTAGTTTAATTTATCTTTTAAAAAATTTTAATGTTTCGTTAAATACTCGTTAATTTTTTTGTGTAAATAGTAAAAAACAAATTATTTGTTACTTTTTGAAAAACGTCACATGGTCAAAATAGAAAAATATTTTGTTGGATCGTTAAACTGAAAAATGTTTCGTTAAGTTAACTTAATGGAAAAGAGCATAAAAAACAAAAACTAAAACAGAATAAAATTTCCGAAACGATTATAATTGTTAAATTAAGTGTATGGTTTAAATTGATAATTTTCGTTAAGATATTGATGCGTTATATAGATGGGTTTTCACCGTTAATTTGGCATTTAATTGATATATATGACAAGGACTCATTGTCGTGTCAATGCTGATTGCCAATGAATTGTTCATCTGAGGTTTAGGGCAATAAAATACTGAAATTCGAATTTATTTGCAAAAACTCGCAAAATATTTACAAAACCTTTCATTTTGCATAACTGTTAAAATGCTATACTCGACTAAATTATTTTTTTATGATTTAAGAAGTGGTTAAAGCTTTCAAAGTTTAATTTCCTTCGCTATTATTAATATTTTTCTTGTGCTTTAGTACTTTGTACTAAATCAAAATGATAGGTTAAAAGTTGAATTTTATTTTGAAATTCATGATCCTGTGCATCAATTTGAACAAATTTTAGATCACAAGGATATAATTAAATGTTTGCATTAAATTTCGTCGTTCTGCCAACAATTTATGCAATAATTGTAAAATATCATAGATCAACGATGTGTTGATCGGGAGGAAAAAAATGTACAATTTTAAACAAAGTCAAAAAATTTGGTTGCACAAGGCATGTGCGCTGAGCGATTTGAGTTTTTATTATATTTTCCTGGCATGTTTGCGACGTTATCGTAACTCTCATAGTAATGGTGTAAGTTGATATACCTTACTCTTCTTCGACACCACCTTAAGGGTTTGGATGTCCATTATCTCATGACTCCAGTTGAAGACATTTCAAGATAAAAATTCTACTGGTGATAGTTTCTTCTACAGTAAATACATCGACAGATTACCGGTTTGCCAAATGTCAAAAGATATGAAAATAGCGCTGGTATTTTTAACTTTACCAAATGTCAAACATCATTGACTAATTAGGGAAAGAATGTCAAAGGTAAACATTGTTATTGATACCATTACATTAGCATATAATTTTAATTTAAATTAATTGATCAGTTCTTGTGGCAGCAAACTTCTTGTAGCACAATCGGCTTGGTTGTATTGTTATTGCACATGCCTCCAATGGTTCCATCAATGTATCCTTTATCATCATAAGTAATTTCTTTAATAATACAGCCGCACACAATTCTAATCGAGGAATTGATTCTTGATTATTGGGGCAATCTTTGTTCTAGCAGTCATCAATCTGACATTAACATTTCCAGATTCATCGATTGTTTGACAGTAAACTACAGAGGCATACGCATTCTCAGATGCATCTGCAAATCCGTGGAGTTCTAATTTAATGTTGGTTGTCAACAACCATCTTGGGATCTTCAAATTGGTGGACATGACATTTCATTCTTCAACTTTGACCAATATTCAGCTATCACTGATGGAATTTCGTCATCCCAATCTAGTTTTAATAGCCATAGTTTTTGAAATATTATTTTTATCTAGGTTGCTCTCGACATATAAACTGGTAGTACTTAACAACTACATGTTCAGGTTATCTACTCTTCCTGCAATCATCAAACCGAACAGTGTTTCTTGAGCAATTGGTGTACCTAGCATTCCACATATCCTTTTGTTACCTATAATATGGAAAAAATAGTCGCCTCCAATTAATTTATCAATAATACCTGTTGTACGAAATGTTGGATCAGCCAACAGTAGATTTTCCCGTATATTAGTATTAAAATGGCACTTGGGTAATTTGGAAGTTAACTTGGAAATGATGTAGCACTTTAGATTCATGGTAATGTTTGCTAAATCTTGATGATGCTATCATTCTTATATTCTCAACAAACTCCAGCATTGGTTTGCTCTAACCCAACTACGGTAAGTTTAGTACGGTAGCGTGGCAAACATATTCGGTGAGCAAAATATTCGGTGACGATTGTCCATTGTTCATAATTGTCTTGAACCTTGATAACAATGGTTTGTAGTAACGATAATGTACAATGTGATGATTATCGCATTTTAGATTACCTTTACTCAACGTCTTTATACCTTCTAGGTCGTCAGTTTATTTTTTCCAGAAACTTATAAAAATACACAAGTGATGAACATTTAATTCACGCATCCAGAGTTGTTTTGAGTCTTCATCAAGTTTGTTAAATAAAATAAATATCAACCAAATGTCTTTGGAATCAGCTTCGCTACCTTGAGCGTTTAAGCCTCTTTTTGCTTCATCGGCAGTATTCAATAACTTCGTTGGCAGAATGAATTGATGGTTGCTCCATAAATAGTTTAATGAACGAATGAAAACTTAATTGTTTTCGATCGTAGCGTTTACTTAGCGTTGTGAATGCCTCGTAATAATAGGCTTTAGTTATAGCAAAAATGTCGAATTAATGCATTTGCCTCAACTCGTAATACTCCTTTGAGATGTTAAAATTTTTGTGCAGTGGCCAAAAATTGATTGTGCATGACATCTGCGGATTTAAAGAGGTCATGGTATAACTGCCATTTTGGATAGTTACCCGAAAGAGTGTTGTTAAAATTTCATTTGAAATATTTCTTAACAAATGGTATAATTCTGTAAGAATGTTTTTAGCTCCGATAAAGTTAGAATCATTATCGGAGAAAATTTCCATCCATTAGCCTCTTCTGGAAATAAATCGTCTTAGACTCGCTATGAAGGCTTCCGTTAAAAGATCACTCATAATTTTTACTTTATCAAATACTGCATCGATTTTAGGCAAATCTTATGTTTCTAGCAAATCAAATTTTGAGGTCAATTATCTCGATTCAAGTTTTTTGTACTTAAAACTACTGACAGATAAGATTTGTGAAAGCACCAAATTATTTACATACATAACGCTAGTTAATATTCTATTAACATTTCAATTATGATGATCATTATTTTGAGTTTTAACGATTTTCTAGAATTCAATGACAACAAAATTTTTAGTTTAATGTTTTACGTGATAAAATTTGAATAATTTTTTTTTTCAAATAATGAATTTGGTTAAATTTACTATTTTTCATACAAAAATTATATATTTAACAATTTATTTTTTTATTATAATATTATTGCGAAAAATAATTATTTAAATATTTTTGATAATTGGTTTTGGTACACCAACATGTACGGGATATGGGAGTAAAGCGTGTACCGCATTATTTCAAAAACGTTGTGTGGTATTCTTTTGGTTATCTCTTCAAATTTGTTTGATTTTTCCTATGGGCCCGATATGCGATTTCAACTAACGACACTATATGAAAATAGTACCGAGTAGGTTGCGATTGTTTTATTAGAAACTAAACGAAGTTTTTGGATAAACGAAGTTTAAAAAAAACAGTATTTTGACAGTATCAAAAACTATAAATGAAATGTCCACTGAACTTAATAACACATCATAGCGCTAATCGTGATAATTAAAAATTTTATTTGAGCAATTAAGTTTTGTAATTCTTTTCAATAGATGGCGACATACAATCACATTTTTTTTTTTAATCTCGAATTTTTTCGAGAAATAATCTTGAGAAATAAGTTTTCGAAATATCGTTTTTAAAATTTCTCGAGAAATGAGAAACCAAAAATTAATTAGTGCTCGAGAAATTCGTCTCGAGAATTCTCGAAACACAAACTCTAGTTTCACGTCTGCCGTTTTTTGTTGGTAATTTCAAACTGAAATTGGCGGCGTTCCTTAATTTTCTTCCACGTATCAGATGAGGGCTTTCAAACCAATCTTGCTACTATTATTCTGCTGCATTATGGCCCTCCATTCTAACAATGCTTCCTTGGCCTTAGTAGTTCTTACTATGTCCATGACCCGTTGTATACATCGAACCTACCAGAGAATATTTATTTACCATTGCTTTTATTGATCCACAATTCTTCTATCAGAATTCACTTAGGCCTAGAATATTCACGTAGAAAAGATTTCTTTGTTTTTTTTTCTGTATTTATGTTAGTCTTTATGTTTTTGTTAGAGTTCTGATGTTCCGATTTGTTTCCGTGGGCACCGCAGAATGCTGTTATTATTGCTTCTAGTATTTGTTACTATACTCCTTTCTTTTGCCTCACTGGCTTATTAGGGGGAGATTTTCATTACGTCATTGTTTGTATTGTTCCTACTTTCCTTAAAAGTAATTGATGAGTTGATGTAATTGACCACTGATGTCCTGCATACTGATCCAAAATATTGCTTCAAAACTGTAAATCGATCTATTCAACATTTTGCTAAAATTTCAAAAACATCAAATAGTTTTAAGTGGACTATCTATAAGATATTGTCCAATTGATAATGTGTCAATACCCGCCAAATAATAAAATTCAGATCTATCAACCTCAAACGATTATTTATGCAAGTGGTTCCAAAAGTACCCGACCGGAAAAAAACAC
This sequence comes from Tipula confusa, assembly GCA_963556175.1. Lineage (NCBI taxonomy): Eukaryota > Metazoa > Arthropoda > Insecta > Diptera > Tipulidae > Tipula > Tipula confusa. The sequence goes on along the minus strand of OY744477.1, from coordinate 63,261,312 downwards.
AAAAAATTTAGCCAAAAATATCTTTAATCCTTTTTACTTATGTTATCTCTTTTTAGCTCAATATACTTTTTCCAGATATACAAAAGCTTCGATACCCTGTGTATAGAGAGAATCGTTGAGTTTCTCAAAATAACCATCAGACTCAACCTCTTCATTGTTGGAAAATAGTTTACTCCCGAGCAATTTTTCCTAGTTAGGAAAATTCGAAAGAGCTAAATCTGGCAAATAGGGCAAACCAGGAAGCAGTTCAAACCTAAACTTATTAATTTTGACCATTGCGATAACAGATGTGTAAACTATTGCATTGTCTTGATAAAACCAAACACTTTTCTTTGCTAAATGCAGCCGATTTTTATAGGCGATTTCAAAGACTCGATTAAAACTTTCTCACGGCACTTTTTTTAGTTCATTGTGGGCAATCGTGGCACTCATCTTGCACTATGCTATTGCATGTCTAAACTTTCAATCAATATGCGATTTAAAGCACTTTTTGAAATACCTACCATGTCGGGTGTTAAATTATATGACTTTTCTACCAGCTGTCACTAGTAAGTCGCCTCGTTTAAACTGCCGACACGTAATTTAAGAATATGTGTGCAGTTTTGACATGCATGACCGTATCTTTCATCTATTCTCACTCTGCCCAACTAAACCCGAGCTCTTCCTCGATCCCATCAGTCATTGTATCTACTGCATTTTAGGACATGCTCTACTATTTCTAGTAGAGCTCGATAAATGCATTTATTTTAATTTCGTAATATTTTTTTTATACAAATTCGGTTGGTTGGATTTGGGTTGCATAAAATCAAATATAGGAAAAAAATCAGTTACCAAAAAAAATTATTTTGTAATTTACGATTTTGGTAAAAAAATAAAACCGTTCAAAAAATATTTATCACTTTATTATAAATAATTGGAAAATTTATTGATTTTATTATATTGCCACGATGAATAAAATTCTATTTTAAAAACCAAAATTATTTAAATAATTATGGTGGTTTTTAAAAATAATCTTAATTTTAAATATAAATAAATTCTCACCATTACGTACTTAATTTATTACCATCGCATTACGTTAATTTGCAATGAGATCATTTTATGCAGTTAAATTTTTTTTCGGTGATACATAACTCGCGTTCATAAATATTTAAATTTACCTAGGTTTGTGAATGCAATAAACATTTACCATTGGCGTTTTACAACTCAACAAATTATAAGAAATGTCTAGTGGATTATGCCAGTTTTATTATCCAATTAAATTTCGTTGACGTTATTATGCTTGTATGATTATTCATAGCATGTTTTTTGTTTATTGTATCTGATGATGACGTAATTCTGACAATTTAATAGTTTTACTAAATTTATTACACAATTAAAGTTAGTTGGGTTCTGAAATTATTGCATATTATGCATTTTGGTTCAGTGACATTGGTGATGATTAATTTACATAAATTTAAAAAAATTAGATATCACCTGAATAATAAATTAAAAAAATTGTAAAATGACCCACCAACACTCTTAAAGCACGTCACAGTATTCTCAATACACGCCAAATTCTAAAATGTACATGAATTACAAATTTAAAAAAATTATTATACACGAAAATTAAATGAAATAATCGTTTAACCGAAAAAACATCTCCCTATTTAAGTATTTTGATATCTGGCACTGACTGAAAAACTTTGGTTTTATTTTTATTTTTATATAATAACGATTAGGTTGTTTTATTTAAATAGAATGCCTATAGTGGGCGTAGTCTTTGTTTTGGAAGCTTAGAGTTTATTTCCGAGGGTAGCAAAATATTGTTAAATAGACCTTTTAATCCATTTTCAACGAAAATTAACTATTAGAAGGAAAGTGACAATTTACATTTTCCGGCATAAATTTTACTGTTTCTGGATTTTGGTAAATTTCAATTTGTGCCTAACCACCGTTGCATTTTCTGTTGCAATTTAAATGTTATAATTTTATTGGACCTATGATCTTTAATGGATTATGATTTAATTTCTAGATTTTAAAAATTTAAGATTTGTGGTCTAGCCATAATTTATTAGCTGAATTTTCTAAAAAACTCAATTTTGTAGTTTAGTTTTGGTGGACTTAATTTTATTACTTTTACTATAATTGTATATCTTAACTTTTTGGTTCTTTTTCCCAATCAACCTTTTGTAAAGAAGGAGACCTAAATATTTTATATTCGTTTATTGGCAGTTTAATTTTAATGTTTGATTTACCTTTATTGGAGCTTATTCGCCACGTTTTTAGCCAAATCCTCTTCTATATACACAATAAAATTAATATTATCACCTTTATTTGGGGTCACCCTATACTTTGTGTTGTAGTACTTTTCCTTATTTAGTTCATTGAGTGGATATATTTTTTTAATCTTGATACTTCTTGATACTGAATCTTAATCCTCCATGCCATACTTTGTCAAAATTTTGCTTAATATCCAAGTAAATTGCCGAAAGGTATTTTTATTCTTTTAAATCGAGCTTTAATGTATTTACAATTATGTGTACTTGTTCTCTTGTTTCGTGCTGTTTCCTAAGCCTGAATTGGTAGTCTGGTATCCTCCATATTATTGCTGTAAACTTATTAGCCTATACAAAACAACTTAAGTTTGTTTTAAAGTTTTAAGAAATTATGTTTTTAGATGCTGCTCTAATCGCCCAATCCGATTTTCTCTTGGTAAATGTTAAATCTTTAGTGATTCTTTATATTTGTCAACTTTTCACTCCGGAGTAGCTTTTTTGGTTGCTATTTTTTTTACTTGGCCCTTTATGTTAGCTTAAACCTAATTATGGTTGCTTTATTCACCTTGAGCTTTTGCCCTAAATTAGCCTAATGTAGGGAAAGCGGATGCACAACTATTGAAAATAATCAGTTCATTGCTGCCTATTATTGCATGTTTCGGTGGTAGTAAACTGCCGTTACTATACATTTATGCCGTTACTTACAATTTTCAAAGCAGATACTTTTAGGTAAAACCATCCATATTACCAGCCGTTTTCTAACTTTCATTGCCACAGGCAAACAAAACCGATATCAAAAATTGAGTGAATTAGTTTGCATTTTTTTCTCTCTTCATTTTTAAAAATAGCCAAATGGTATTTTGCCATATATTGGCACGTTTTTAACTTACAATACGTTCTTATGTTTATATGATTAGATCACATTACTATACAATGAATACGGTTTGTAATATAGAAGGTTTTGCTCTTTGCTTAAATATAGCCTTTAATGTATTTCTACAGTTCAAATTGCTGTAATCTTCGTATTTTCAAAAATGGAGTTGTCGTTTGGCAGTTTCTGCTATGGCTGTTTCGATAAACTTTTTTAGTATTGCATGGATATTAAGTTCCTTTTTGTTAAATTAAACTTTTGGTTTCAGTATCTGACTGAGCAACATTAGTCTATCATTTGAATGTAATAGGATATATATATATATATATATATATATATATATATATATATATATATATATATATATATATATATATATATATATATATATATATATATATATATTCGTATGAAAAATTACGGCAACAACACTTAAATATATGGATGAAAAATATATCGTTTTTTTATAAATATTAAAAGCTCAGCTCTTCATTACTTCTATGAACCACCATAAAAATTTGTCATAATAACTCAAAATAAACAGAATTAAAAGTGTTTAACGAATTTACTAACTGTTTCCTTGAAAAACTTGTATAATGATAACCCATTTTGCTCTTGATTTTTGACAAAGCGGTGTTTGTGTGTAAAACTGGATGAGGCAAATACACTATCATTTTATAGAAGGTCTCTTCTTGAGATTGGGCAAACTGGTTTCCTCAAATTTTACATGGTATATCGCTACCCAGTAAATATGCTTCAAATGATTATGTTGCCTTGCAGGTCTTCCATAATTAGTCGAGTGTCATTGCAAAGTCCACGTTTTGGATTCATTCTTAGGACAAGGAATAGGGTGGGATTTAAAGTCATTTTTGAAGAAATTCTGACTATGGACCATCATGGCCCAGCCCAGACCACATTTCTAAGAGTTACTCCACGAATTCAACTTTTTCCACATTCACACGTATGTTTCTAATGAATTTCAATCCTTGAAAAAATTGCCATACTTTGCTGCTCTACAACTAAAACAATGGCTATTCCACCAAATGGCTTCTGGCAGGTGAGCAAGTATTTCAAACTTCTATTAACAGCGTCAAAAATGTTAGTGGTACACATAGAAATCTCATCACAGACCACTAGCTTCGTGTTCAGTAACATTTTCCATTCATCAGGTCCCTGTCATATATTTAATACAGTTTACCGCCAATCTTCAGTGGAATCCGAAACCCTAGATCTAGTAGGAGTAACAGCTTGTATTCGATCCTATCGTGAAAGGAAAAATATGTTATCGCTTCCATTCCAGCTGCTCTGGTGTCTTTTTGAGTTAACAATAAACTAAGTTCACCTCACCTGAGGAATTAAAATTTGAGGAAAGTAGTTGAGGAATTAAAATTTGTATCACAGATTAAAAATTGAATGAAAATGAGTTTTGATAGTTAAATAATTAAAATAAAAAAATAATTTACACATTTCGCTCAATTTCAGATAAGTACCACATTGTCGACATTTAATAACTCTCATATTCATTTTAAAATATAATGGGATGAAATGCCGGCATAACCGTTGTTTTTAATTGTAGCAAAACTAGCAGAATAGCACCTCCTAACACAACGATTTTTGAACATTACGCTTTTGGGAGATTGACCATAAATAGGTAATTCTTGTAGATTCCTTATTCTGAGCTTAGTTTGCCACCATTGATATTCCATCATATTGAAACTCATTTGAGTTATTATTTCAGGAGTAGGTTTGAATCCAAATTTTTGCACATTAATATTCTCTCTAGTTATATATTTATTAATACATTTAATTGCTTTGTCAGCGGAGGAAAGTTTGGCTTTTATAAGTGCATTATATTTAACTTAGTAAACATTTGATCGGGTTCGGGGAAAATTTTTTGGTGAAAAGAAGGTCACTTTTTATATTTGGGATAACTTTCCTTAAATAAATTGTGTTTAAAAACCATCTCGTGAAGTTTTGCCTTACCATTTAAAACGTTTTCATTATTTTTGACTTTACTTCCTCCCATGGCGGCCGAACTTCCTAACAATAGGCATATTTACATTTATATAAATATATGTTAATATATATATATATATATATATATATATATATATATATATATATATATATATATATATATATATATATATATATATATATATATATATATATATATATATATATATATATATGTATATATATATATATATATATATATATATATATATATATATATATATATATATATATATATATATATATATATATATATATATATATATAATACACATATATAAATAATGAGTGAGCCATCTATTGGTTTCTTTGTAAATCATAGGATTTTGCAACACTGCGGTACTATGGCAACGCTTGAAATTTTGGCAACTCTGCAGTTTGATGTTTCGGCAGGAAACAGTCATGTTTTCACTTGAAGAGTGTTTTGATATTGAAAACTTATTTTCAAAGTAATTTTTGTGTAGCCAAAACCGTAAACAAATATGGGTCGTGCAAGAGCATCGAGCGGAACTGCTGTGGTGAAATTGTTGAAGAAAGTTCTATAAAGTATTGCTGTTGGAAAATAAAAGTGGTCTTCGAGCTCGGAGAGTACGCACGCCCGAGATTTGCGGTTGATGACCCATTATATAGGACAGAATTCATTTACCTGAACTTCATGCCTATTGCAGCAACTAACATTAGTCGCACTAGCCTGAGAAGAATACTGCACATATAATGCTGTTTATTTGCCTACGAGGTCCAGATGACTCGGCCGTTTAAAAAACAAATGACCATACACTTCGATATCAGTTTTTTGTGTGAGCTATAGATCAGCTTTATAATGACGTCGATATTACGTCATTAATCCATTAGTTGTATATTACGTCATACAACTGATGGATTTGGGATTCAAACCAGCAAAATAAATGTAACCGTAGAAAAGCCAATGCATCTACCAAGGGTAACAGGTTCGGTTTTGATTTTGGACAAACATAAATATAGGTGTGCTAAAGATAAAAGTAACAGGTTTTTAATTGATGGAAAAATTAATATTTTAAGACGATGGAAGACAGAAACCTAATTTACTATTATATATTTTATAATTTAATTAAATTTAAATTTTCTTAGAATAATTAATTTTATAAAGTAAAGAATTTTGATAGTTTTTTGATAAAATTTTTGCTATCATAGTATTATTTATATTACTATTAATTTTATATAATTAATTAAAAAAGATCAGAGAATTAAATTAAAATTAAAAAATTAAAATACTACAAACTATTGAGTACTAAAGTCAGACTAGTTTAAAAACAAAACAAAATTATAATTAGGATTTTTGAAACTTTTTTATTACCTTTAATGTACAATTTTAAGAAATAAATTCATAATAAAAAGTTTTCGTAAAACTGTAAAAAAAACTGTAACGGTTTTGATTTTGGAGCGGTAGCATAATTGGCACTTTTTTATTCAAAACCGCTGCTCCAAACGCCATTCCCGTCAATGGTGACCGTTACAGAGCCATGCTAACCAATATTGTATGGCCTAAAATCGACGCTATAATTTTGTCTAAAATCGACCTTTGGTTTCAATAAGATGGCGCCATGTACAGAGAGCTACACGAACGAAAGTGTTTACTGTCCCAAGAATAAAATGGGATAAAGACTTGATTTTGGTTTTGCCTTGGCAGTTTTGTTCATCTGGTAGCTACTTGGAAAATCAAAATATCCATTTTTGTTGCTAACTGTAACAGTAGTTTTGTTAGTATTTCTTGACCTTCTGACTTCAGTTTTTCACAATCGTTGATATCTTGTCAATTATGTAGTGATTTTTTATCGTTTACCTTACTTTCTTGATCAAAAAATCCGACTGATGTTCGACGAGCTTCAAGGAATGTTCAAAAACATTCAGCCTGATAGCATATGGCACTTTTTTTTAAATGATTTCAATCTGCATTTTACGGTACATCCACTTTTAATATATTTTGCAGAAATATTACGTTCTACAGCGTTACTGTACCCAGAGATTTTTGTCGATTTTACTTTTGCTAGTGATCGTTTTATGTTTCCTTTTGGGGGTTTAAATTTTCTGGTCACAGATAATTATACTAGATAAACATTCTGTATTGCTCAAATTTGCACACGAATCGTATAAAACAAAAACTTTCTTGTTTTTTAGTCGTGCGCAAAAAAAAAATAAAATGATTAATAAATGCGTTTTATATGTACGTCTATTTTTCGTTTGGCATGATTTTGGTTTCATTAATTTGCGTAGCATGAATTTACTTGTGTAAATTTGAGCCATACAAGATGTTCATCTGGTAAAGTTATCTGTGCTTTTGATTTACGATATATATATATATATATATATATATATATATATATATATATATATATATATATATATATATATATATATATAATTTGTACTTAAATATTTTGTATTTTACTAATGCAATTTTTTTTTACAGAACTAGTCGTCTAAAGAACTATAACACTTTAATTGGTAAGTAAATTTGAATTTAACTCCATTCAAAATTAATTGCATATTTCTCTAATGCGTGTGCATATGATTTATTAAGACCATATACAATAATGTATTGCCAACTTAATTAATTAAATTTATGTGCAATGCGGGACACCACAAATAATTTCTATATTTAGCACTGTGATGATACCAAAAAAAAAAAACGTTTACTAAATTTTGCGTGTCTCATATGCTATCATGAATATTGTATTACTTACTGTTCAAAATATCAATGAGTCAAGACAATATTTTCAAGTTTGCGCCTTTATAAATATTTATATGGGAATTTAATGTGGGAGAAATGAATTTTATTATTAGGAATTTAAAATGATCAAATTCGTCTTATTATATTATAGTGCGAAGTGGATAGTCTACATTAGTTTTTAATGTACTTCCGTGTATGGAAGTAGATCGTACACCATGATTAAGTCATTTTTTTTTTGTTAATGAATGAATTTCAATATTTAAAGGCACAATGATTCAATAAATTTACATAATCTTGGCTAACTCTGGAATTTGCAGTGTAAAAAATATTTATAGTATTTGTGTAGGAGTACATATTGCGATTTTGCATTTATTTATTTTTAGATTTTATATAATTTACATTGGCTAACGGTTATTAATCGACTTTATCGAGTATTCTGGCAACTTGAATTCTGTAAAGTTCTGTTTAGTTTATTATTTTATATTGTTGTTATCTTAAAGTGATTTGAAACGCAGTTTGCCTAAGGTTGTAATTTTGTTTCCGGTATTTTGATGATTGACCAGTTAATGTTCCTGTTTTAAATGACAGGAAATTTTCCTCAAATTTTAATAACTTGGGCAATTGGTTGTATTCATTTAGTTGTATCTGGTAGATTTAATCAGGTAAATTTAACTAAACACAATTTAAAAAAGGTCCAACTGAAGTAATAAACTTTTTAGTGTTAAAATTTGTTTAGTTTAATGGACGATTTTTTATTTCAAAAACTTAGATTATAGAACTTACCGGCCTGCTGCAGCGGTAGTATCATTCGATTTTGACGTGTTTTATATTACATTCTCGTGTTAAAAAATGTAATTTTAAAAACGCATTAAATTAATTACAAATGCGAATCGAGTGCGAATCTGTTGTACTTCCGCCGTAGTAAATCCACTGAGCCCTATAATCGGGGTCAATATAACATTTTTTGGTTACCTACCTTTCATCTTGTAAACGAGGATAAACAATTTATAAAGACCTTCCGATATTTATTATCCCAGATTTCAAATGTCAAAAGTTTGTTAAGTGAATCCATATTTAAACCAGTGAAGGCCGTGCAATACCAACTTTTCTAGTGAAATGTTGGTTGGTAAAATTCCTCCGGACGCAGAGTCAAACTTGGTGAAATTTGTGAAAAGTCCTATGGGCTACAAATGTTTATCACCTTCTGGGGTGAGCCCAGAGCCATTTATAATCCCAGAGTATATGCTGTTGAAATATATGACAAAAAGATACCTTCACCAATTTTAATAATTTACATAGTGGCTCGGACATTTTAAACAACTCTACAATTCGCTACCTAGGAAGAGATACCTGTTTGATACCTGTGAAGCTACTTTCATTTTTGCGGCTATGCAATACTAACGATAATTTTTCCGGAAAATATATATGCCTAGCTTAGGCCTTTTCTGGGGCATCACAAAATTTTTGTAGCTATTTGATTTTAGCTTCCTTTAAAACTTTCAAGAATTTGAAAACTCGAGAGATGGTCATCACAGTCAAGATTACTTAGCCCAGGGCTTAGTAATGTCAAGGGCATTTTTTATAGTGTAAAAAGTACCTTATTTGCGACAGTTTGGCTAAATGTTTCGATGATTTGATTAATATTATTACATCCAGTTCATAAGTCATGGTCATTGGTTTGGATTAAACTGTTAATTTATTCCAAGATCAGCTATAGTTTAAAAAACTATTACAAATGGTAAGATTTATATCTGCCGGTTACATCCAATAAGCAACAGTTTTTAGCCGATCCTGGGAAATGAGATCAAATGAGTTTTGTCTCCAAAAAATTATATGAAAATCTCTATCCAAGTTGTGAACCCATACTTGCCGGAATATTTTTTCGAAGTGAAATTAAATCTGAGAACGAAGTAAAATGAAATTTGAAATCGAAGTAAAACGAAATCTGTGTAAAATTTTAATTAGATTTGGTTAAAGCTATGGACCGAATTACAGGCCTTCATTAAAAACTTGCCAGAATTTATTCCTCCTAAACCGCCGAAAACAGTTTGGTGTTGGTAAGTTATCTTTGCTGGTCCATGTTATGTAAATGTCAGCTTCTGGTATCTTCTCCCTGTGTTCTAATCTCAGATATTCGTGTATAAACTCTGTTTATGCTGTTTTTGAATGATTCATTGCGTGGAAGTTCCTTCTCCATTGAAACATCGGAAAATTGCTGCATTATGTGAATTAACTAAACCTAAGTCTCAAATGACAATCTTAATATATCTATCTTAATATATCTATTACCACGGTCACGATTATGAAGATCTGAAAATCGTTTTCCGCGCATAACTCATCAGTTAGTATGTATGACGAAGATAAGAATATAACAGCAAAAAAGATGACTACGTTTTGTTTCTTACAGTTTTCGATTAATTGGTGTCACATTAGTTAGATTGAAGTAATGGCATATTTTTTTAGATTCAATTTCGGTAACTCTAACTTGTTTAGCTTTCTACTTTCTTTGCTTAATTTGTCTTGTAGGTACATTAAAATTGTACATATACTTCCCAATTAAAATAGTTGGATCTTTTTACCTTCAGATACATCCTCTCATAAAGATAAAGTTAATATTTTTTTACTGTTCTCCTCTGAAATATTGAAGCAACTGAACAAACTAACACTTTCTTTGAAATTCTTGACCAACAATTTGTTAATATAACTGAAAGTCAGTCAAATTATCCAGAGAGTAGATGGCTATCTATAATTGAGATTTATTACTTGGAAAATTGGTTAAAATGTTTTCTCGTACTTCATTTTAGGCTACAACTCAAAATGTGCCAAGTATCTTTCAAGATGATAATGACAATTTAAAAGAAGAGATGGTGATGAAAGTAAAATGATTGAATAGTTATCTTTAAAGAATTTACCGTTTGTTGTTACTTTTTCTAGGATCACCAGCTGATGAGCTGCTTACACATTTTTTGAAAGAGCGACTATCGTTTTTTTATCGATTGCAAATTTTTTGTATTTGTTTTTTTGTAGCGTAGATTTTCTCCGTTTTTCGTGGTTTGTTGGATAAGCCTAACTAATCCATCACTTCTGTAGCGATCCTTCATAATTTAAATTCAAATTATAGGCCACTTTTAAAAAATTTCGGTTTGACGTCAGTGGGTTTACGTAAAAGTTTTAATTTAAAATAAGCTACGATAATCTTCCAAAATGCTACTAAAGTAGCCGACTTGTGGCATTAGGCAACAAAAACAAACAGAATCCTAAACCAAAAAGAGTACCAAAAATAGAAGCACTATAAAAAAGAACACCAAGTAGTAGTAGAATCTGGATATAGAATTGCTACTGAAAAGTAACCTCTCAAGCTATATTCGCGTAATATTCGAGCTTTGTAAAAATGGGGCAAGGGTGGAATAAAAAAATATTTGATACAGGCTTATTTACCTAATCATTCCATGACCTATTCATTTCAGAAGTGCTGAATTTATAGTTCTCAATTTTATTCAGATGGGTTTGCAATTACTTTAAGAAAATATAAAGATTTTGGTCAGAAACCAAGATGGCTGAATCATGAGTAAATCTTGATATTATAGCTCCATTAAAAATATACAAATCGACTGCATGCAGCAATTATAAAATTTGTCCCAACTTCTCAAGATGCTTCCCCTTCCTTAAAGAAAAGGATAAACATTTTTTATTAATTGTTTATGCCAAACTTTGCCGAAGGTTAGTTGAATATCCAAGAAGGCAGTAAAGTAATATTCTTTTTCTTCTAAAGTGTGTTTGACTGCATTGTTAATTTTGTATAATTATTTACTCTTAATAAATCGGAATTCAAATTGATGATCTGGTATAATAACCGCTTTTTAAGTACTGGTTTTAATTTTCACAACACAAATCTCGTTTTATCTTCCAATAAGCATCCTCTGAGACGAGATTTGTGTCTCATATTTACCGTAAAGTCGGTTTTTTCTTTATCACTAGTCGCCCAATTTCCTATTGGAAGTCCAATCTGAAACACGAGTTGGCCGGCCTATTAAAAGGTATAGTTGCCAAAATAATCATGTAAATAACTTTGGACTCATTTCCTCAGAACTATACTCACAGGGTTTAAATTACTCGACTTAATTTCCATTTCAATATTGGCGATATTTGCCTTTGAATATATTGCAAATTTGGATTTAATTATTGCATACTTTCAGATGTATTCTATAAATTTTTACAAAAACACCGAACAGGCATTGCCTGTTTTGCTTCCAAAAATTTTTTGATTTATTTCCTTCCAACGCATCAATATTTTTTGGTTTGCTAAGAGGAAAACTAGTTGGCCTCGATTTTTTTTACTGTATCTTTCCTCTTTTTTTATTTGTCTGATGTTTCAGTACTTCGAGCTTTATGACATCAGCCCTCAATGTAAGCTCAAGCTCTACGCACTCCATTACAACATCTAATGTAACGGTACCAAAAGCCTTTGAGAAAGAAAACGAAAATTCAATTACTGGCACGTCCTTTTTCATAAAGCACCCAACGGATGGCCAACAAATTTACATCGGTTGGATGATTAGATAAAATAACGGATAAGCATAAATGTTAAATCCCACATTAAATAATGTTATACGCTGTTATAAATTTCTTCTGTAGTTGAAGGTGGTCCTAATCAAAAATGAAAGCCGAAGATAAAAAACAATATAACAAAATCTCGTGAGCAGTAGAATTATGGAAATTGATCATCATAATGTGAACACTCGATGAGAGGTATTGAACATTTCTGTTTTCAGTGCTGCACAGACAACTTTAGGTATAGTAAAAATTAACCCAAAAATGATTCGTTTAATGGAAATATTGTCTTGGTGGTTGAGCAACAGAATAAAGCCTATAAAGAAGTGCGAACCCTTTTTACAATCGCACGGAACAACCAAGGGGTCCGTCGACGTAAGAGAACAATTTCTCAGCAATGAGCTTAGTTCACTTAACATTTTTACAGGAGTCACCATCTCTTCTGACTTAGGTCCGCATTCACATCGGAAAAGAATTGGACAATTAGAAAGAGTATTTCTTTGATTTTTGGAGAAAAATCTCAATGATTGCTATTCATCTTTGATTGTCCTGCTTCAAGAAATTTCCGAGCACAATGTTAGATACAAACGTAATTTTTCGGGATTCAGAAGGTTAACCTAAGTCAGAGTAGCTTTGATTTTATCCAAAACTGCCTGACACTCATATGGCCAACTAAAATCGTTCTTCATACTTTTAAAAAGCACGGCCAGTTTAGTATGAATTGCGGCTAGTAGTTTGGATAAATGAAGGAGGAATTGGTAAAAGTAGTTTACCATTCCGATTAAGCAATGCACTTGCCGGATTAATGTTGGTTGTACGAAATTATTTATAGTCACGATTCTCGCAGGACTTGGACCGATTCCATTTTTAGAGATCTTGTCATTTTAAACTCAAAAAATCCTAAATCCTCAAAAAAATCCTGTTATGATTGCAGTTTTGTGTGTATCTTCTATACTGGTATTTGAAGAAAAGTTCGAACAAGACCTTAAGTTTAAGGAAAATTTATGGATATAAGAAAGAAGAATCTGTTTGCTACTGTCACATTGTTGAGCCTACGGTAATCCCCACAAGGTCACCAAACGTAGCTGTTGCACTATGGTACTAGATGCAGCGGGGTAATTTTAAATGTAATTTTTCCGAACTCGCTTTTTCTTGTGCGATGCTGTTCTGTACATCTAAATGACATGGTCGTAAAAAAGTTCTCCATTAGAAATAATTCTAATCGGGCTATTGAGAATGAATTGAATAAATCCATTGTATTGATAGTTAGCGATGTGGTTGTGTCAGGCCTGATTCTATGAATTGATTGATTTATGACATTTAATGATCAAGCGACGTATTGAAGGCGACCAATCGTTTGTCGCTAGCATTTTGAGGGGTGTACTATCCTTTTCTTTTTTTGAAGACTTTGTTGAATGGACCAACGAAAGAACAAAAGAACGTCCTCCGCATTTTTTAGTTCCAGCGTTTAAACAAAAATGATGTTAGCAATATTTTGAACGGAAGGGGAATATTTAAATTTCCTTACACCTATCCAGTTAGCTTATAATTGATATGGTGGGGCTTGTAAGCAAATCGTAAAACAGAACTATAGAGAGTACAAGTACCAACTTGGGTCATTGTGAAGTTTTCTTTGTTAGTTCTTCAATGCCATTGTCACCCGCAGATGTACTTAATTGATATATCTTGGCATATGGACGGCATCCTTCTTTTATTTCCTTGACATTATGTAGTTTTCCCTTCCACCTTACATAACTCATCCGATTGGAACTTATTGGATTGAATCCCTTTGGTAGGCAAATCTACTGGATTCTCCTCACTTATTACATGCTGCCATATAGAATTTGGAACTATTCTTCGTATATCGACCGTGCGTTTGGCAAAATAAACCTCCCACATTTTGGTTCACATATGTTAATGGTGAGCTTAGCTAGTAAGTAAGCACCACACACCTCTAGATGCGATAGACTTATTGGATGGATTGATATGGCTCTTGATTTGCTAGCCAAAAGATTAGTGGTCATCTTTTCATTGGACACAACCTGTAGATAGAAACATGCGGCATATGCTACCTCACTTGCGTCACCCAAAGCCTTGTAATTTTATAGAACCTGATTCTGGGGGATACATCCAGATGGTTGGAGTAACCATTGCTTTTGTGATTTATCAGACAATCGTTCAATCAAAGTAATTTCGTCCAAATGGGGAGAGCCACCCTAATTAATTGAATATATTTGAAATAATAGATAAAATCGTTCTTTTGGCGTATGTTTACTCAGTTGGAAAAACTGACTCTATAAATTGGAAGGCATCTTGAATTGAATCTCAAAGTAGCCCTAGTATTTGTGATACTTCTGTTTCGAAATAAATTTTTGGTGGTGGTCTACTAACTTTGGATCGTTCGATTTCCATTTTCTTACAGGAAAATGATGTTTTTGTAATACCATGGTCAGATCTTTCTCCCATTTAAATTCTCCAAAGAATTGGCTGATAGTTTGTTTGGCAAAATACAATCAAGCAGGAACACAATGAGATTGTCCAGGAATGATCCAATCCAGCATTTTCTGTACAGTTCCTGTGTAGATAAAGATTTGCGAATTTTTTCAGCATTTTTTATTTCATCGCGGTTGTATTGTGAAGTTGTCGTTTTCTTATCGAGGGTGGAAACATTCAGACAGAGCATAATTTTTTCTTACTTCAAAAGTCGCTTTACCTTGTGTTGTTATATTTTATGTTGCAAGTCCTCCGACTAGAACGTTGGATTTATGTTGCTTCAACTGTAGCTTAGGAAAATGCGTTTAAATTTTTTACAGGAACTTCGGGATTGTAATTGCCCGGTGAGATGTCAATATAAGCAATTGAAACATGCCTCTTGATCACTTTTTCTTTTTGATAGTTTAGTTTGATTAGTAAATTTGAAGGTTTATCGTAATAAGACCAATCTTGTGTGCCATTGGTGTTGATTGCTTAAAACCATGGATCTTAATAGATTCGCAGGTCTCCAAACCATCAAATATGTTATCGATAATTTAATAAAATCGTTAAAAGTTGGATAATCACCATCGAAAGTGCCCATAACCGCTAAATTTTGGGATCAGTTTTTTTGAGTCTTCTTCTGACCTTAACGCATGTAGTATACGGATAACTTGGCCAGCTGTGTTAAGGAGTGCGCGTAATTTACTGGCGGAACTGTCCTTTACACTTGGAATTGCAAAAAATTATGAAATTGTATAGTACAAACCGGAACATGGCATTATTAATGACACTTTCTACAATATATCGATGAAAACTTTAAAGCAAACACCAACACATCTGATATGACTTGCAACTCAATTGTTTTGTTTGACAAGATAAATTTAAATTTATTTGAAAAAATTATTTCAAAAAACTTGTCTGGCGTTGATGTATATTTCCGATGTACGAAAATAATTGGCAAAAAAAAACTCCAATCATAAATGTAACTGCATTTCGTCCATCAACACGCTGTCATTTCTATATATTAAAATGCGTTAATTATATTAAACAAATATTTAGTTCAAGGTAATTCTATTTATAATTTAATTTCTACAAATAGCATTAATTACGTTATATAAGCGCTATATGCTATTATAGCTAAGTGACCTGCACAAGTAAACCACATCCGATTATATGTAAATAAAATAACAACGCGCTTCACCCACACACACAAATTCCTTTCACCGCATCAAATCATTATTGTATTTTAACGTTTTCACACTATATAGTTTATAGTCGGCCTTCATCCCAACCATTCGCAAACACCGATAACATGATTTATGTTAAATCTTTCGTGAATAAATAAAAGAAGAACAATTATTTTTAGCTCCACCTGGAATTCATTTAGTGTGTTGTCTTAACACAATTTTTTCACAGTTCTTGTTTTATTGTTTTGTTAAAAGAATTTCGATATAGGCAAATTTTCTTCAAGTCGGTGAACCACCACTGTGCAATATTTAAATAGTTCAGTTTCTATTTGGATTTTATGACTTTTACGATTTTTGTGTTGTTGTCGTAACAAAATTATGCTATAAATGCTGAATTATGTATGTTTATGATGTGCGTCCACTAAACGGAGCGTGCTTAACGATTATATTTATGTTTATATAAAAATTTAAATTGCGAATTGGTTAAAAAAAAAAATAAAAAATTAATTGTACTTGATTGAATCAAAGAAGCAAACAGAGAAATGAAATCGAAAAGAACTCGAGAATAAGAAAAAATTTTTTATTTTTTTTATATTTTTTTTTTTATAAAACTACTGTGCGATAATTTGAATAAAGTTTATTTGATTTTAGTGTGTAGTGCTGCCGAGACAGTGTTGCAATTTAAATAAATAAATTTAATTTTATTTTTTTGTGTTTATTTGTTGATTTGTTTATTTGTTGTCATCGTCGTCGTTATCGTGTTTACTTACTGTTTGTATTATTTTATTTGGTTTGCAAATAAATTTGTGTTATTGATTTGTGTCTAAATAATTTTTCGTTTTTATTTTTTTTTCGTTTCTTAGAAATTTAAGAATTTTATTTTATATTTTATATACAAATGATGAGAACACAGTGATTTAGTATAGTGAATATTAATTGCAAGTTTTGTGTGGAGGTTTATTAAAAATTGGATATTTAGCAAATGTAAGTAGAATACATTTTTTTTTGCTTAGCAAAGGTGATTTTATTGTGAAATTTTTATTTTTTTTTTAAAGTGATATATTAAATATTTCAAACGACTTGGGTGGGTATTATATTCATATATTCGTGTGCTCAAGTGCTTGTTCAAGTGTAGTGTTGGTCAAACAACTAAACATATAAAATATAAATAGGTAATAGCCAATTTATCTTTATAAAACAGTTGGATATTTTGTTTTTTTGGTAAATGTGAAGAAGCATATATCATTAATTAAAATCAAGGTGTAGTGAGTGGGACTTATTATAAATAAATGTATTGATATAGATTTGCAAAAAAAAAATATTTCTGATTGGGAATTTTATCTCTTAAATCCGAGCTTAAGTCAGAAATAAAAAAAACAGTTGTCTAAATATTTATGAGGTACTTAGTATTTTAAGTGTAATAGTAATATAACTGAACATTTATTTATTTGTGCTGGTGCTGATTGCAACAAAATTATGCATTTTGTCTGTGTTATAAATCAGTGTTTGATAAAATTCAAAACTTTGCATGGCATTGCTTTTAGTGTATCTGGTGGTCTTGATTCTACCTGCGTACTATGGAATCGTTAAAATTGATTTTTGTTTCCGTTTTTTTTTTATTTAAATAAAGTTTATTATATTTTATTACAATCTAGTCTTCTAGACTAATGTGTAACTCTAATGAGTTAATTTACTAAGTTAAATTTTAAAACAAAATTTGGTGTTTTTGAGTACAATTTTGGTGTTGCTTAAGCTATATTGCCGCAATATTCACATTTCTTCGTGTCTCCTGCCATTTTTCTCGATTTCAATTGAAACAATATCTACTTTAAGGTTTCTATGTTAATCGCTTTTTCTGACTTTTCTTAACTTATAATTAAGTCCTTAATGACAAGCTTAACACCAAAGTGTCTTAAAAAGCTAAGATTGGTAGAAGTTTCGTTTGGTGGTTTTCCAAGTTTTAGTATCATGATACCTTCTATAATTTTGCTCAAACTGGGTAAGCTTAACTTGAGCTTTTGTTTCTAGTAATTTAAAAATTTCGACAGTAATAAAATTTCTTCACTTTCATCCAATATTTTATCGGGGTGTTCCGAAAAACTGTAACTTCTTTTTTTTAAGCTTTTTTCTTACCTCCTATCTTTAGTAGAAGAACCTGCATTGTTGATTTTTTAGTTCTTTTATTTTTTTGGCCTCTTCCCTTGACTAGATGATTTTGTATAAGCCCCGAATAGTCAATGCCAATTTACAAAAATGGACGAATGTATTCAACTCTGGAACTAGGTAACCTCCCCATTATTGAAGTTGGTATTGACCGTTGAATTTGAACTAAATAACACATTTTTCCACTTCGGTTTCACATTTCGTTATACACGGCTATGGTTTTGTTATTGTGACACGAAAAACGTTGACGAGTAATGGATAATAGAAGATATAGTTTAGCATGTTGGTTGACTATGTGCGAATCGCGAGAAATTAGTAATGTAATTCTTGATTTTAGATGGATTTAATAGGATCCTTGGTAGAATAAGAAGCTAAACTGTTCTGTAATCTGTCGTCTACCCAGAGCAACCCGTTAAAAGTACTGCTGCAAATAATTCGAGCCGCGGAATTGATTGTTGCTTAATAGGTGATACGTTGGTCTTAGCTGAGAGTAATTGAACTGATATCCTCCCTCTTGTGGCAGTTATTCGAAAGAATAACCTAACCGAAGATAGTATTTTAAAGTATGGGTTCGTTTGGGCTATTTTTAATTTGTTGTTAATCCGTCTATCAAATTCTGGATCTGCTACTATGAGGCCAAAGGTCTGTTTTACTAATGGAAATCCGAGCATTTCGCTTTTTTAAACGTAGGCGTTGTGCGCAATTTTCGGTTATAAATCCTGTGAACTAAAACTTGTGTTCCTTAATCTAATAATGCTCTGCAGGTAATTAGTTTGTCAGAATTATCGATGGCTTTCACAACAGTAGAAGGAAAAATTACGGTTGCGACACGGTTTTGCTCGTGTAGGACCATAGTATCTTCTCTGTCTGGCATGTGGTTGATAAACGCTTGGTGGCCCTCTACGTCCAATGAATGAAATTTGCTACATTGAAAGAATGTACCATGACTCTTGTTTTCGCCTTGGTTCGTCGAATTTTTATGTCATATTTTTCTTGAAAGTATTTTAAGGAGACGAATGTTCTAGTAACTTCTACATCGCTAAGTTAAAAACTGTACCGTGTTTGATTATTTGCATGCCGGCCACGACTGCTAAATATTCTATCACAATTCGTAGTATAGCTGTTCTTGTTGTTTTATTGAATTGATAGATAGCCAGGCCTTTCTTCTGATAGATTGAATTCATCCTTTGTTTATTCAAAACTATTCACTTCCCCAAGATTCACATATAATCATTCTGCATTTGATGGTCGATCGAAAAACATCATTGCCACCACAAATAATCATGGTCATGGTCCATGGGAAGGATTTTGGCTCAATTTCGCATCTCATGTGACATTATATTTGAAACCTCAGTTTCACATTTTATATCACATGGTGGACGAAGTACTCTACCAAATATGACCATTGCTGGTGTTAGGTTTTAGTTGCTCTGCGCTGCGGTACCCCGTTTAGAAACAGAGGTCAACACATTTTCCAATTACCTTGATAGGTTTCGATAGGTATTGATTTCCCTTCGTTAATGTTGGTCCAAGGTGCAATCAAACTATTTTACCATTCCATTAAATATTGGATGTTATATGGCGTAGTTTTCGTTTTTTATTTGGCTTTATTCAAACAGTTCTTTCATTACAGTTCTGGCCTCTTTGCTAACGATGGGATATGCTTCTACTCATTTACTGAAGAAGTCGATACATACGAGGAATGTATCAATAAACATTTTTTGTCACTGGAATTGAGTCAGCAGTATCAATTGCGCTTGACTCAAATGACGCTTCGACGATATACAGCTCCGTTCGTCCTCTGGTTTTGGTCTCTTGCTGGCAAAGACAAATGTCGCACTACCCGAATAAGACCTTTATGTCTTTCTGAAAATCGACCCATTAAACATGCTAAAAAGGTCCTCCAAAGTCTTGTGAAAACAATGAAATTACCTGAAATAATAATAATAAAGAAATTTTACAGGACAATACTGGCCTGTAACAAGTAAACAGTTTGGCTCAATCGGATTCGATCTCAAGGTTGTTCTTCGTATTGTTCTAGACAACCCGAAGAAGGCAAGTCATTTTCTGCCGCAAAAACCCATCGCCGCACCATCGACATAGGATCTGCTCGCAGAACGTGATCAAGCCAGCGTATTAGCTGTCCTTTTATTTCAGGAACAAAATCAGAAATATGAAGTTCTCGATTTTTTGAATGAATAAAACTCAGTAAAAGACCTCATCGTCGGGTTTGGGGCATATATCATGCGAAAGATTCTTCTCTTAAATATCATTAACCATCACTCATACACCCATAGATGACAACGGGTCAGAACAAGAAAATATACAACTTCAGTTTATCGCTATTTGCAAGATATTTTGACTTTAGCTGTAGGCGTAAGGTATACAAAGCACGGTTGTTAGCGACAAAACACGCTTTAATTTCCCCTTCCACACAATTATCATGACCCGAGGTATTAGAAACTTGTCACGGCTTTAAATGTGTGGTACCATTATTTTAAATGAGAGTACAAATGGATCCAGCAGTGACTGACCGATTCAGGTGACATCCTCTTTGGAAGTTACAGTACAATTTCCTTTGCCAGGAATGTGATTCTCTCCAATATTATTGTAGATGGTCATTTGTACACTGTGCAAAGGAGAGTTAACATCGCTTTGCTATACTAATCGAATAAGGTCGTCAAGATACTTCCACAAAGTCACCAATCATTTTCTTGATATCATGCTGCGGTATGGATCCCGTCGGATCATCCAAATTTTTGTAAAATGAATTTGTATCTTTGACTTGGCTTCCATCCGTGAGCGCTTGAAAACAAATGATTGACATGTTGGCTAGTCGCATGCGTAAATGAAGTTTACACATACGATTATCAACTGCTTTGAAATCCGAAACAACTTTTGGGACCAAGAAGAAAACAGCAACAAGATCGCCAAGTTAATCTCCACTGTGAGTATAGCCTTGGAGCACATGGCCTCTACTTTTTGGCCATCGAGTTTCTTGGTAAGCAATTAGTTCCAAGCGATACTCTTTTATGAATTTGGTGGTATCCATATTTTCCTGTTGTTGATTTTGCTAACGTTTACATATTTTAATAATGCGGCTGGGAGTTAGCTCAGCGGTCCAACTGTGGTTAAATCGCCTCCTACGACAAGCCATGGATGCTGTGGTGGGATTCTAAATATAAAAAATTTTCACTAGAAGTCAAATTAAAAATTGTCTAGCATATTAATATGCAATCACAAATTCATATAAAACGTAATCGATTAACATGTTTCGATAGCTAGATAGGTACCCATAAAATCAGATAAACGAATACACATCGCATATTTTATAGATCAAGGTAACTTTATATTAATAAATTCCACAATTTTATTTCAAATTTGCATAAATACGACTCGACTTCAACAATGCAAAACTAGCATGATGTTAAAATAAACAAAAAAAATTGTTGCTACTTTTTAAAATATTCTAAATCTAACAACTAAAAATATTGATTCGATGGTTTTGAGTTAATGGTGACATTGAACTAGAAAATCAAATCGTGCACGAGTCAATTTTATTGAATCATTTAGATTGTCTTAAATATTTCCAATGTTCTAATAAAATTCTAAAAATATAAAATGATTTAGTTCGAAAGATACGCGACTAAAATCATGAATAGTTAAGTAGATTAGAAAATATTTTGTTTGGCAATGTGCATTAGAGGACAAACATTGTTATCCACGAAGTTAATTAAATTAGCACTAAAAAATATATATTTAATGAATTATTATATTTTGACACATTACGATAATGAATAGATTATTTGTATCATTATCACACTTAGACTAATCGAATTGGAATTTTTTCTTATTAATCATCTCTCAAACCAGGACATCGATTTAACAATTGATTGTACAACAAATAAATAAAAAATAATTTCACTATTAATTTAAAAAAATGTTGTATGGAGACGTCAAACTCCTCAAGCACGAAATGCGGGTGTTATATGTGTTAATTAATTCTTGACCTTTTTGATTATCTTAGATTTGAACGACACGCCGAGTAATCAATCTCTATTTAAAATTAAGTTTTTTAACGATATAAATGAATTTAATCAACACAACTGTCATATGTCATAGAAG
Source organism: Tipula confusa (assembly GCA_963556175.1). Lineage (NCBI taxonomy): Eukaryota > Metazoa > Arthropoda > Insecta > Diptera > Tipulidae > Tipula > Tipula confusa. The sequence goes on along the minus strand of OY744477.1, from coordinate 63,238,962 downwards.
ACAGCTCTCATATGTGAATTAATTTATCATTGTTAAATGGCGCTATATCGCACAACGATTAGATACCACTAAAATTTAACACTATATTGCACCGTTTATATATAAATCGATTGGTGAAATTAGTTGTCAACATTTGGGCGGGACATACAATACTTTTGTATGTCCTTTGGTGGTGGGAGAAAGTAACATTGAACAATTTTCTAATAAGTGAATTTTCCCACAATGGTTGTGGGAAAATATATGTTGTTGTTCCATTATATATGTATAATATAGATATAGAGTTTGCCTGGTTTGCTGACTCTAGAACATGCAATACATAATTGTCCATTTGAAAAGCAATCTGTACCTAGATCTAAACCGCACAACTTTATTAATGGTAATTGCAAACGCCAATCTAATTGGGAATTGCAATCTCTTAAATTTAAACGTCATATCCCTTTGAATAGGGTCAGATGATAAAGGGTCAGATGAGGTCAGATCACTCGGCACCTTTCCATTCCCAGTTCCCAGCAATTGTTGTTAAATATCTCGGCTGATCAATCGTTCTGCAGCTAAGCACGCATTTCTGTAGATAATTTCAACGTCTTTATCCACAGCGTATAGAGTATTTCAGGCAAGCATTTATTTCGCCCGCTGGTGTTGTTCGAGGAATTATAGGTAATGTTTTCCTGAAATATTTGCGAACAATATTAATGCGTTCCCAAGCAATTTTGCAGCTATTCCAGACTATGCAAGAGCTACGGCTATATTATTTTGAGATTGAATTGCTGTCAGAATTAATCTAATAAGGAACGGTTTACCAGTTCCTCCTGTCGTATCAAAGAAGAAGACCCTAACTCCATTATTGGAAGTTTGAATTATGTGATCGTAAATGCCTTTGTGCTCAAGCTTTAGCTTAGACATATTTGAGTGCACATACGACAAAAGATCACCCGTGGTATAATTTTGTTCACAACGCAATTCTACATCGAACGAAGCAGCAGCAGATCGATTCGGTGATGAAATTTCCAATTGATTGTGAACCTTGTTCACGATTTCTAAGCACAAATCTTCAATCTTTATCTTCGTTTTATTGAATATTTCTGCTGTGATGTCTATATTCATCGCTTCCTCGCGTATTTGACGGAGAATATCTTCAACCTTGTGAGATTTATATGTATTTCTGTCAGAACTCTGTTGGAAATAAAAGAGAGCAGGCGGACAATAAGATTGCATATAATGTACCAAATTGATATGGATGTGTCAAGTTCATATTATGATATATTATGTGTCGGCCGTTCATATTATGATATTATGATATTATGATATTATGATATTATGATATTATGATATTATGATATTATGATATTATGATATTATGATATTATGATATTATGGTATTATGATATTATGATATTATGATATTATGATATTATGATATTATGATATTATGATATTATGATATTATGATATTATGATATTATGATATTATGATATTATGATATTATGATATTATGATATTATGATATTATGATATTATGATATTATGATATTATGATATTATGATATTATGATATTATGATATTATGATATTATGATATTATGATATTATGATATTATGATATTATGATATTATGATATTATGATATTATGATATTATGATATTATGATATTATGATATTATGATATTATGATATTATGATATTATGATATTATGATATTATGATATTATGATATTATGATATTATGATATTATGATATTATGATATTATGATATTATGATATTATGATATTATGATATTATGATATTATGATATTATGATATTATGATATTATGATATTATGATATTATGATATTATGATATTATGATATTATGATATTATGATATTATGATATTATGATATTATGATATTATGATATTATGATATTATGATATTATGATATTATGATATTATGATATTATGATATTATGATATTATGATATTATGATATTATGATATTATGATATTATGATATTATGATATTATGATATTATGATATTATGATATTATGATATTATGATATTATGATATTATGATATTATGATATTATGAAATTATGATATTATGATATTATGATATTATGATATTATGATATTATGATATAATGATATTATGATATTATGTTATTATGATATTATGATATTATGATATTATGATATTATGATATTATGATATTATGATATTATGATATTATGATATTATGATATTATGATATTATGATATTTTGATATTATGATATTATGATATTATGATATTATGATATTATGATATTATGATATTATGATATTATGATATTATGATATTATGATATTATGATATTATGATATTATGATATTATGATATTATGATATTATGATATTATGATATTATGATATTATGATATTATGATATTATGATATTATGATATTATGATATTATGATATTATGATATTATGATATTATGATATTATGATATTATGATATTATGATATTATGATATTATGATATTATGATATTATGATATTATGATATTATGATATTATGATATTATGATATTATGATATTATGATATTATGATATTATGATATTATGATATTATGATATTATGATATTATGATATTATGATATTATGATATTATGATATTGTGATATTATGATATTATGATATTATGATATATCATAATATCATAATATCATAATATCGTAATATCATATCATAATATCATAATATCATAATATCATAATATCATAATATGCTTCATAATATGCTATCATAATATGATATTATGATATTATGATATTATGATATTATGATATTATGATATTATGATATTATGATATTATGATATTATGATATTATGATATTATGATATTATGATATTATGATATTATGATATTATGATATTATGATATTATGATATTATGATATTATGATATTATGATATTATGATATTATGATATTATGATATTATGATATTATGATATTATGATATTATGATATTATGATATTATGATATTATGATATTATGATATTATGATATTATGATATTATGATATTATGATATTATGATATTATGATATTATGATATTATGATATTATGATATTATGATATTATGATATTATGATATTATGATATTATGATATTATGATATTATGATATTATGATATTATGATATTATGATATTATGATATTATGATATTATGATATTATGATATTATGATATTATGATATTATGATATTATGATATTATGATATTATGATATTATGATATTATGATATTATGATATTATGATATTATGATATTATGATATTATGATATTATGATATTATGATATTATGATATTATGATATTATGATATTATGATATTATGATATTATGATATTATGATATTATGATATTGTGATATTATGATATTATGATATTATGATATATCATAATATCATAATATCATAATATCATAATATCGTAATATCATATCATAATATCATAATATCATAATATGCTTCATAATATGCTATCATAATATGATATTATGATATTATGATATTATGATATTATGATATTATGATATTATGATATTATGATATTATGATATTATGATATTATGATATTATGATATTATGATATTATGATATTATGATATTATGATATTATGATATTATGATATTATGATATTATGATATTATGATATTATGATATTATGATATTATGATATTATGATATTATGATATTATGATATTATGATATTATGATATTATGATATTATGATATTATGATATTATGATATTATGATATTATGATATTATGATATTATGATATTATGATATTATGATATTATGATATTATGATATTATGATATTATGATATTATGATATTATGATATTATGATATTATGATATTATGATATTATGATATTATGATATTATGATATTATGATATTATGATATTATGATATTATGATATTATGATATTATGATATTATGATATTATGATATTATGATATTATGATATTATGATATTATGATATTATGATATTATGATATTATGATATTATGATATTATGATATTATGATATTATGATATTATGATATTATGATATTATGATATTATGATATTATGATATTATGATATTATGATATTATGATATTATGATATTATGATATTATGATATTATGATATTATGATATTATGATATTATGATATTATGATATTATGATATTATGATATTATGATATTATGATATTATGATATTATGATATTATGAAATTATGATATTATGATATTATGATATAATGATATTATGATATTATGTTATTATGATATTATGATATTATGATATTATGATATTATGATATTATGATATTATGATATTATGATATTATGATATTATGATATTATGATATTATGATATTATGATATTATGATATTATGATATTTTGATATTATGATATTATGATATTATGATATTATGATATTATGATATTATGATATTATGATATTATGATATTATGATATTATGATATTATGATATTATGATATTATGATATTATGATATTATGATATTATGATATTATGATATTATGATATTATGATATTATGATATTATGATATTATGATATTATGATATTATGATATTATGATATTATGATATTATGATATTATGATATTATGATATTATGATATTATGATATTATGATATTATGATATTATGATATTATGATATTATGATATTATGATATTATGATATTATGATATTATGATATTATGATATTATGATATTATGATATTATGATATTATGATATTATGATATTATGATATTATGATATTATGATATTATGATATTATGATATTGTGATATTATGATATTATGATATTATGATATATCATAATATCATAATATCATAATATCGTAATATCATATCATAATATCATAATATCATAATATCATAATATCATAATATGCTTCATAATATGCTATCATAATATGATATTATGATATTATGATATTATGATATTATGATATTATGATATTATGATATTATGATATTATGATATTATGATATTATGATATTATGATATTATGATATTATGATATTATGATATTATGATATTATGATATTATGATATTATGATATTATGATATTATGATATTATGATATTATGATATTATGATATTATGATATTATGATATTATGATATTATGATATTATGATATTATGATATTATGATATTATGATATTATGATATTATGATATTATGATATTATGATATTATGATATTATGATATTATGATATTATGATATTATGATATTATGATATTATGATATTATGATATTATGATATTATGATATTATGATATTATGATATTATGATATTATGATATTATGATATTATGATATTATGATATTATGATATTATGATATTATGATATTATGATATTATGATATTATGATATTATGATATTATGATATTATGATATTATGATATTATGATATTATGATATTATGATATTATGATATTATGATATTATGATATTATGATATTATGATATTATGATATTATGATATTATGATATTATGATATTATGATATTATGATATTATGATATTATGATATTATGATATTATGATATTGTGATATTATGATATTATGATATTATGATATATCATAATATCATAATATCATAATATCATAATATCGTAATATCATATCATAATATCATAATATCATAATATGCTTCATAATATGCTATCATAATATGATATTATGATATTATGATATTATGATATTATGATATTATGATATTATGATATTATGATATTATGATATTATGATATTATGATATTATGATATTATGATATTATGATATTATGATATTATGATATTATGATATTATGATATTATGATATTATGATATTATGATATTATGATATTATGATATTATGATATTATGATATTATGATATTATGATATTATGATATTATGATATTATGATATTATGATATTATGATATTATGATATTATGATATTATGATATTATGATATTATGATATTATGATATTATGATATTATGATATTATGATATTATGATATTATGATATTATGATATTATGATATTATGATATTATGATATTATGATATTATGATATTATGATATTATGATATTATGATATTATGATATTATGATATTATGATATTATGATATTATGATATTATGATATTATGATATTATGATATTATGATATTATGATATTATGATATTATGATATTATGATATTATGATATTATGATATTATGATATTATGATATTATGATATTATGATATTATGATATTATGATATTATGATATTATGATATTATGATATTATGATATTATGATATTATGATATTATGATATTATGATATTATGATATTATGGTATTATGATAATTTATCGGGCTATCTTTTCCCGAAATTTTGAAAAAATCTTTTCAATTCAGTTTTAAATTTCTTCAAATATTTCGTTAAAATCAACAAGTGGTTACGATTTCGTCCATTCCCTAATCAATTTTAATTAAATTTCATGGTACATTTCGTTTCAATTGACTATTTTCTAGATTATTCCTAGAATTACTTAAACAATCTCTATGTACATAAATAACTTAATTCAATATTATACTAAATTCTTATTTACTTAATATCTTTCATATCGAACATAGAATATGTATACACATAATACAGACGTAATAGGCAAAAAAAAAACTATTAATTAAGATATTGTTTAATGTATTTAAATTTTAAATTAAAATTGATACGACAAAAATAAAAAATTTATTTTCTATTTTAAACTAAAAATAGTCTATTAAATAATTTTTTTTGTCTATTTTAATGTTTCATACAAACATATATAATATGTTTATCTATGCTTATAACATTTTTGAAAAATATAATTTTTTTGTTTCTTGTTCAAGAGGTTAAAAGTTTTGATTGTTTAGATGAGGAAACTAATTGAATCGATATATATATATATATATATATATATATATATATATATATATATATATATATATATACATATATATACATATATTTATATTTATACATATATTTATATATATATATATATATATATATATATATATATATATATATATATATATATATATATATATATATATATACATATATATATAAATATATATATATATATATATATATATATATATATATATATATATATATATATATATATATTTAAATATATAGTACTCGTGTATCAGTTATTTGAGTGGTTTAAAATATTTTTCAGCAAACATAATCGAAAATTGAAAAAAAGCAAAACATTGCAAATTTATTAGATTATTGAATTTTTAAGTAAAATTGAAGTTTACATATTTTAATTAGATAATTTATGATAAGTGTGAAGAATACTAACGTTGCTTTATTAAAAACAATTGAAATGTTTTTTTTGATATAAATTAGTGGTTTAGGTTAGATAAGTATTTGTCGATGAATGTTGAGAGACGTATTATGATATTGGCATGGTATTAAACAATTTTAATATTTTGTATTGTACTGTATTATTTATCACTATACTATATGTAAAGATAATGAGTCGCTATGATTGAATGGTATCCTTAAGAATTCAATTTACTATCATACATGTATTAATATATATTTCTTATATTCATTACTTCATGCTAAACTATTACTCTATTGGAGACTACTGCTTTCATTTCAACCCATATTTTTCTCAAATCTTTTGTTTCAAACTAGCACAGTTTTTTTCCAAGTCATTGCTTGGCTTCCAGTTTAAATATACTCTTGTTAGAGCTATTCTTAGGGTATACCCAATCCATCTTCATTTCTGTTTCCTTTTTTCGACCCCAAAGTTCAAACGCTTCAGAATTTTGTGAAGTTTGATGTTTGTTATGATGTTCGGCCATAAGCACTTTTATATTCGATTGTCTGCGTGGTCCAGAATATTGAGTTTATCTTTTAATCCCTAATAAATTTCACTATTCCGGCGGTTATGTTGTTTAAGCGAGTAGCTTTATTGTTCTGTAGTTTCTATGACATCTTCATCTTCCTATTTTGTTGGTGGATGCTGGTTGCTAGTTTTGTTTAAATGCGCTTCATCAGCTGTTAAGACTTGATTAGTAGCATCCCCTATATGTGGTTTATTGATAAGATTATTTTGATAGTTTTTTTCTTACTGGTGTAGTGCTTGTATATTTTAAGTTTCTGGTACTTCCTCACTATAGCTTTGGAAATGTCATCTGCATATTTTTTTTGAAAATTCCTTGCCATTATCTTTATTTGACATGCTGTATCTTCTTACATGCGTTTCACCTCTTTTGTCAAGCTTTAGCCAAATGGACCATTTAATTATTTTCCTGTTAGCTGACTACACTCGAGTTAGTCTTAATGTAAGCTTAAGTTTGGTTCCATCGTTGTTCATTATGGTAGCTTCATTTCTATGAAAATTGAGCTGGATAGGTTTATTGTTGTTGTTTTCTTGTTTCAGTATCTCTTAATCTCTTTGCAATGTTTTTCCCCTATTTGATATAGTGTTACTACCAGTTGATTACTGCAGTAAATAACTGCGCCAGATCTGACATATTGTAGTGAAAAAAGAAAATTATTTTTGAACATAGTCGACCTGATTTCCATTTCTGCAGATGGTGATGTTCATGTATATTTACATGCAGAACTCAAAGAGTCTATCTCCATATAGTTATTTCATACATTGTTATGAGGTAAGTTTTTTTCCAGTTTTAGCATTGAACTTTCTTTGTAATTTTTGGCCGTCGATTTTGTGCGTTCTTGCTATTGTTAATTAAACCTGCTCCTAGAAACTCGTCTTTTGTTTCACCTGCATCTTTGTTTGGAGTATAGTGCTGAATAATGGGTAAAATAGATACGAACCGTAATACTGACACACCGATAAATTAATTAGATTGTGACCGGAAAATATACTGTCCCACACATTGACAATGATGAGACATGGTTAATATTTTCCGCAGTTAAAAATCAGACCAAGGTAAAGTCATGAGTGTGTCATGACTTCACGAGTCACCAAAGATCAAATGTTGCAAAGAGAATTACGACGTTACATGCGTATTGTGGTTAATCCCATATTTATTCAGAAGATCTGCAATAATTTATAATCGAAATGCTTCCGTTATCAGTCGTAAAATATTTAGTAACCAAAATAACAAGAATATGCCGCTTTTGAAACTGCAAATTAACAAGGCGGAAGCTTCGCGTAGCAGTTTGATTAATACAAATTTGCATTAAAAAATGGTTCACGATCAAAATGCACGCAATAACTCGTTTGCTTCAGGGTTATGGAAAACAGATCGACACATAAACTTTGAAAATGTAGTTCAGATACAAATGGCATTGTTCGTTTTACGATCAGTACAGTTGCCAAATTGTTTCAAGTCTTGTACTAGTTTGCTTTAGTAAAATTTCCGACGAAGCGTATTACTAGTTTTTCAGTACTTATATGTGCCGAAGTTGATGAAATGTGAAATTGTTTGACCAAGGATTTGTTAAGTTTATTGGGACTATCAGTTTCAAGCAAAACTTTTTTACACTTAATATCGTATTCCATTAAAATGACGTTTTTCTTCGTTTTTCTTTTACGGTTCCAAGAATAGGGTATTATTCTATTACTCGAACTTTTCTGGATCCATTCGAAAGCAGTACATATTTTACTTCTTTTGAAACAAACTTGCTCCTCTTCACGTTTATTGCCAATAAACACTCAGTAGTACGTCACTCAGTAAACCGGCATCTTTACTAAGTACTACTTAACTTTATGCAGGTTCTCTTGTCTCGTATAATGAATGGAGACATTTATAGTTTGGGAAAGGTTGGAAGTGATTTTTCTGAAACAAATGAATCTGAGACTGGAAGACTCATCTAAAGAGGCAAACGTGTGGTCGGGTTTGGAACTGAATTTACGACTGCTTCTTACCAAATAGGTTTAGGCTGCTTATTTCTCGAGATGCTGTGGTATTCAGTCTACTACTGTACTCTTGCTCTATTTCCCAATCATCGAGGTCTTTATAGAACATATGTATACTTCATACCATAGTTGAAACAGCACCTGGTCCTGTCCAAATGGGCAGTAATATAGACAATCAGAAATTAAATGAGCCATGTCATCGTAATCTAAGTGTAAATAACATACACTGGCTTCGTGTTTGGGGAAATGTTTGGAAATGTTTAAGAATTGAATATTGTGATCGACCGAGAATTGAGATAGGTGGAATCATTGCCGTAACTTTAAAGGGTACAGCAATAAAAAAAAATATTCAAAAATAGGTTACTGTTTTCTATCATCATTTTTAATTTGCTTCCTGCTGTTAAAAGCATCCACATCTGTGTTTCTGTTTTGATTTACCGAAGTGCTCAGACAATTAGTACTACTATAGACTGAATAAGTGACCATTTTATCAAAACTCTTATCAGTCAACTGTTAGTGTAAGCCGGGTCGCATATTTTTCCTCAATATCTAATATTAAATCTAGTATTAACGGGAAGGAATTCCATTTAAAACCAAGCTAACTTTTACCAGAAACTGATCATTCGATAAACCCATGGAGCTTATTAACGTCTCTATTAGAAAAATATATAGGATTTTGAGTAGGCTCGATAACTAATCATTAAAAGCTAAAGCTCTATTGAAAAGATGATTGAAAGTTTCCTCTGATTTTAGAACTAAAAGGTGTCTGCCTAATCCCTAGACTTACGCAAACTTCTTCTGAAGCTAATTGCATTTCATAGTTAAAGCTCCAACTTGATTAACATTACGAATTCTTATCAGAAACGAGTGACTGCATCTATCAGTGACTGAAGCTTTAAATATTTTGGTTGGCTCCATTGCTTTCTCACGATCAGGTGACTTGAGGTCAGTATTTTTGACTGACATAACATGTCCTTGTTTAGTCAGAATATTCGCTATACTGACCGGTTTTATTAGTTCTTCCAGCCTATCAAAATCGCCTACAGAAAGCTGTAAACTACTCAGTAAAATTCTACTTGATTCCAATATGTTTTTGCATGTCCTAATCTATCTACTACATGCATTAAAGCGGATAAATTTTGAGAACTAAAGCGATATTTATCCGGTATCATGAGTTGAATATAGGTCAACAACTCAACATGTTCTCTATTATTTTGTTTGTTTATTCACGTAGTTAGCATGGGCTCATAATTGTCTAAGTGCTTTGGTGCTCTTCTCTCTCTCTTCCTGTGGTCTTCGTAGATTTGAGTTGCATTAGAAGTTGAGTAATGATTACTGGTGGCTGTCCTTGGATGCTCGTTTATAGATGGTCGTGTCGCATGGCTCTTTTCGTTTTCTTTAACCATACACATATTTCTTCTTGCAATTATTTTCTGGTTATTCTGGTTATGTTTAACTACTTCCTATCCAGGCATTATATGTGTGGTTTGTTTCAAGTACATTTCTTACCATTGACCAAAGCTCTTAAGCACTTATGACTGATTGACTTGGTTGGACTTACCATCTAAGAAAATCTCGTCTGACATTAAAAAAAATGTACCACTAGATACGCGTTCATGATGACCAACATGATTAACAAAGAATTTGGTGGCGAGAAAACCTGCAAAATATGGAACAATTTTTTTTCCGCTGTTGATTCCACATCATTTTATACTTCCAAACTAAAACTTTATTGCAGAAAAAAGCTGTCAGGTAGATATTTTCGATGTTATACGCCAGAGGAGGAGGTTTAACGCTTCACAAACCCCTTGAAAAATGTGCGACAAAATGTAACAATAAAGAATTTGTTCCCTTCACATATTTTCCTCTTCGGGGTACTAGGTAATTTAAAATAGCATTTGTAACGGTAAAGAACTTACTGTTTAGTTAATTTTTGATCAAAACTTTTTTTATAAAATTTTTTGTATTTTTCTACCAAAGCTCTATTAGGTGAAAATGTGGTATAGTAGTTTTGGTTGCATTCAGTATTCTATAAAAATAAATTTTCTAGTTTAGTGAAAAAAAAAATTGACTGACATTTTTGTATAATAATTTTGAAATATTTTTTTTTTTTTTAGGTAAGTTGGTGCAAATTTTGAGCTTTAAATCTAAGTTGTGCATATGAGTGAGTATTAAAAATATTTTTGAGTAAAATTATCTGGTATTATGAATAAATTAAAAATGGGGTAGTTATGCGTTTCTTTAATGTTGACCTAGACACTAATTGTATCCAGCACGTTCATGATAACCTTTGGAAGTTAGGTAGTCTTCCAACGTTGCATTTATCGAAATTAAATTTTTCAATGCTCTTTCCTTATTAATTGAAAAGTCTTGAAAACATTGTTTTTCCCAAACTTATTTTTTTCGTTGTTATTTAGCATTTCCTACACCCTTACCCATATATACAATCACAAACACATACATATATATAAGGAAGAACAAATGTATTCAAATACAATTTAAAATTAGAATTAAATAATTAAAAACTTCTTAAAAATTCTATGAAATACTTTAAAAATGTAAAACAAATCGTAAGTCTTTTGTTTCTATAGAATTTTAATTTTTTTTTTGTTGTTTATAACAAATTAAAAATATTACAATTTTAAAATTTTTTTTTTTATTACGGTTTACCGCTAAATTAAGTGAGTGTAATTTATTCCTATTAAACGATATTCGGTTGTATTTATCGAAATCATTTATTTTAATTAGATGTTAATTACGAATTTCTTCTTACTATTGTGTTTTTCTTCTTCTGTAATTTTTTGTTGAAATTTTTCATTTGGTTTGGAAAACTTATAATACAGCTGCTGTATAATTAGAAATACAATACAATATTTTAAATGTGATAAAAAAAATTTGGTGTGGTGGTTGGTTGGCTGGTGAATTACACAGTGTTTTTTTTATATAATGTGGAATTCTTACAATTCAATGTAGTGGTGGTGAGAGAAATGATGATTAGGTCAGTGTGATTTTGGGAATGTAGACTATTATTTTAGGAATTTGACCACATCTAATATATAGAATTAATTTTGAGTTTAACCTTAATGGGGCTTTATGGGTGCAATTCGTCGACACAGTTCTATCTTGGCCAACAAAACGATGAAAAAACACTTGGGACGTACAATTCAGTATTTTGAAAATGTCAGTTTTAGAAGTTGAGAAATTGAGTTAGCATCAATGTCTCTTTCTTGGGCCATATACAAAATCGTGTATGTAAATTTCAATTACGAAAGATTATATGTCAAACGTTATGTGTGAATTAAAAATCCAGCCTACACATTTGTGTAAACTATTTAAAGATACTGTTTCTGAAAAATCTTGAAGTAAAGTAGCACAATTGTGTAGTTTTATTTTATAACCTTAATTAAATAAAACTTATTAATAAAAAAAATGGTATTTATTAGAAATGCAGCACCTACACAATTGTGTGCATTGAACTTAATGTTGGCAACATTTTTTATGTGTAACACCAAAAGAATGTTTTAGTAAAAAAATGATGCTTTTTAGTTTTCTAATTCAGACACCTCAAGAAAATCTCAATTCGTTTAGGAATGGTCTCACCGGCCATACACATCAAACTTCTTTTCGGCACAAGGAAGAAGTGAAGATAGTTTTGTTTGACGTGTAGTAGGTGCTTCATCATATTTACTGCTGCTGTCTGGTCGTACCATCCAAGTATTCCATCCAAGCACATTAGTGCTAAATCACCTCCTATTTTTTTGTTACACTGCGAGATTAAATTTGGACACTTAACCGATTATTGTGATTAAGTTTGCTTATTCTAACTGCTTACGGTAGAATTTGGGTATGTACTCGGTGAAAACAGCAAGAACTCTAGGCTTTTACCTCTCGCCATGCTACAACCAGCTTTTAAAGTAATTTTTTTCAGTCTGTTGGACATTACAGTTCCTAAAATAAATTAATGTCTTATTATCGATCTTACTGGTACATATATAGATATTCAAACCAATGGTTACCAGTGATCGTTGCTTCCTGTTTCTTACATATTATTGAGACGCGCATCTCCAGGTATCAGGTTTCATCTGTTCATCAACAAAGAAGGTACCTACCGCTTCGCTTAATAAGTGACATTTGACTCAAACACTGTTAATGATAGACTGTATTTTCCTAAAATAATTATTTGGATCTAACGCTTGGTCGACATTTACATAATGCAGTGCGGCTCTTAATTTTGAAAACGAGTTATGGATCTTGCATTTGCAATTAATTTAACGCGAAATATTTTGCTCCAATACAAAATTCAGTCGTGAATATGAGGTACATCCTATTAACAAAAGCACATCATATAACTTTTTTAATTAAACAGGTGTCGACGACAGCAAGCCATACCCAACAATGTTCGGCCAAATTTCTTTAAAATTATGGTATATGCTCCTTAGATCAGACTTGTATTAAATGTGGTAGCATCAAAAGATATACCAATGACATTACCACATCGCCCAAATCGGTTTACTTTCCAAATAACTACTTCAGCCATCTATTCGTCATTACCTTATAAGGGAGTACATATACCAATCAAATGCTCTAAACAAAGTCCCATGGGCAACTTAGGGCAACATTTTAGTATCCCAACGCAAAACCAAATATGGCAGATTTTCAAAGGGAGCATTCTTCGATTTTATTTACCATTTAACTTATTTTGATCGCTCACGCTCCGTAAACGGTAGAGATACTGAAATTTTTGAAATAAACGTGACCAAGGCTCTTGGCAGTTCTTATAAATGAAGTATTTGCTTGTTGAATACAGGGCTGTTCTCGATTCTTATAGTAAACATCATTGTCTGATCAAGAGGTTTAAGTTTAGATTCGTCACTAAATAGGTACTAATGATGATGGGCATTAGTCTTTCAGTCGCATCAACGATTTTTCATGTGAAAAATGGACCCAAAGCGTCTAAACTCTTAGCAAAAAAGTTCAACATTTTAAAAGAAATCCTAATTTTATTTAGAAACGTTTATTACACGTTGGCTTATTCCAACTCAAGATTTAAACTCTTCTGGACGTATGAACAGATGGGACGAGCACTTGTTTCAATCCCCTTTGTCTCAGCTGTAAAAATATTATGCTGAATCATCACTGTGCAACCAAGGTGATCAGGCTGAGTAACCATAAATTTCCTCTTGACGTCGTGAAGTTCTTGTTTTGAGTGCTATTCATCTCATGTTCGTTACTCATCTTATTTGCTTTAACAACTTCGATGCAACCTATGTCGTAGGAATCTTTGTGTTTTTTAACCGATGGCCAGATTCAAAGCTTTCCAAAAATTGATACCACAGATCAAAGCCCTTGGAATGGATGGGATCACTAATGCTCTAATCACTCTGCACTTCCTTTCGACTATAATATATTGATTGCTGTTGTTCACTGTGCAATTGACTCCTGAGTCTGATAACCCAGTTATCTTATACCCTAGAATACCCACATCAATGTGAGGTCGGCTGTCGCTTTTAATTTTTATCAAACACTCTATTTTCTGTGGAATGCCAAATAATTTGTTGTTGTCTTTAACCAATTCGTCTTCGTTCACATCGGAGAAGTATTCATTTATGCGTATTGTCTTAATCCTACCATTCTTGTTCCTCACTTTGTGCTTATAATTTATTTGTTGGATCATTTTGATTGTAGCTGAGATGAGACGGTCCTATTCTATCCCCTATTGGAGTTTTCCGACTCAATTGTTTTGTTTTGTGCAGCTCTGCCATCGCAATATGTAAATAATGCTCCTCTTCTGTGGTATACAGGGCATTGATCAGCATTAAAACCATTCATGCCACAACACCAACAATAAATCTTTTCACGTGGTAGCGTACAATCGAAATGTCGGTGCGCAGTTTGCAAGGGATTCCATCATTTTATAGTAGAATTGTCGTTTCTGTTCAATTGTTGTTTTCGGGGGCATCTTCTAGCTCGATGAGCAACATCTTGGACTGCTTCAACAACTTTCTCTTCTCCTCTTTTCAAAAAAAGTCTTCGCACTGGTACAGATGATGTCGGTTGAAATTGTGATCGAAGATAATGATGTTGTCTTGAATCTATCAATCTTCTTCCATATTTTGGCATAATTTTTCAAGTTGAGCCACACTTGAGACATCTGCAGCACATTTATTCGAAGAACGTACACTTTATAACCTTCCTCCAATGGTAGGAACACTTTTAAAAATAATTTTGTCATCTTCATGAGGTAAACCGCGATTAGTTCGCCGTTTCTGTGCATTTGCTCTAAAATTTCCTCTCGCACCATATAGTCATAGTTTTCATAGTTATAGTCAGACTGCATCTAACCATCTTTGAGAGGTGCTACGATTTTAGTCAGCTCTGTCTGTTACTTCTCCCCCATCATGAAACCTGAAATTCTCTAGCATCTTGTTTAAGTCCATATCATCGCTTTGTATGACATTCGCTTTGGAGGACATGTTTTGCTTGTTAAGATGTTGAGGGGCCGATTTCATCACGTCTGTCACTTCTCAAACTTTGAGGAGGTGTGGGTTTCTTCATCTACCTCTACCCAACATGAAAGTTCTAACGTAATTTGCTTTAACTGAGTTGGGACTGGACTGTGACAACTATATGTGTTCTCTCATGGTAGTATCCTTTTCTTCCGTCGACATTCGTTGAGTACGTTTGATACTTCTGACTAGGACGCATAAAATAAAGTCTGTTTTACACTATCGCCAGCCACTCTAAATGCTCGATCTTGGTAGTGTCAAACTCTTGCCTCCACTTTACGTATATCACCCTCATTGCCCTCTTGAATTGATACTTTAAACGCCTTTTGTAATCCTTCTAACTTTTCAATTGCTCTGTTAAACTCTCTTGCATCTTCAATTGAATCTAGTGATGGCTCCTTCTCGGTGTGTAAAACCTTCTTCAGTGCTATTATTTTTTGACGGGGGGTCCCTGTGCTGGCTAGATTCCTCAGCCAATAAATTAGCCAATAGATTTTTAGCCAATAAATTAATTATATCTGGCAACTGCTTTTCTTCGCCATTACCACTTTAGCCAATAAAAGCAGTCTTTAGCCAAATGTTCAGCGTTTTTAATTTATTCATTTATACATGGGAAATGTTTAATTCTCCTGCCGCTCCAACAAATGTTATTCCATTATGCATTGTCACTATATATGTTGCTATTATTTTAACACTAATAGAGGAAATCTCTTTGAAAGCCGCAATAAAGGCATTAGAGGTTAAATCTCACAGTCGTCACTTAAATGGTCATCTTCGATGTATTTGTAGCGACCATCGCTACATACACAATTAAATTTTTTTTTTAGATATTTCGTGCAAATCCATATAATTCGCTAACGCTACATGAACACTGTACATAAATATATATAGAGCGTAAAGTAGCTATTACACATAGCACTCGGTCGCCATGGCCTGATGAGATGACAAATAATTTTTAACAAAATTATAACAACATCTCATCAGATCGAATCTGAGCTTTGCTTTGCACAACATTCAAATTCTGATTAATTAAAATAACACCACGTCCCCACCATCGTTATATATTCGTAAACTCATAATAGTACTTTTATGATGTAGCAAGATAATTCTGTAGACAATAAACCAGAAGATTTTTTCGATTTTATATGATTAGTTGTGGAAGAACCAGATATGCGGTTCATGAAAATCAATCAAACCATGGCTGAATATTTCAAAATTAAACCCATGACTCAATAAATAATGTTCAGTTCATCAAAGTTTCATCCTCGAGAAATACTATCAGCTTTATTGAATCAAAATATGGCCAAAAACAAGCACCACACAATTTAAAGCGTGGTAATTAAATCTGTGGTACAGGTGCTACGTTCGTTTATGGATTATAAATCAATATGATTTATACAGAATATTGGCCCGTGCCCTATCAATATTCTGGATCTATTCAAATCAATCTCAAACTTGATTTTCATATGGTTCTAGACAACCCAAAGAAATCAAGTCGTTCTCTAAAATGCTTTAGCAACTAAATGACGTCTTTCTTCTAAAAGATTACTACTCCTTTCGTTTACGATTAACTGGCAGAACGTGACCGAGCCAGCGTAATCGATCTCCTTTTATTTCATGAACGAGATCAGGAATTTTTCATTTAATTTCTACTAAAAATTATTGCGTCTTGGTTTCTAAACCTAGTGATTATACATTTTATTTTAGACTCATTGATTTTGAGACCAACGGAAGCCGTAGACCGTATGCAAGTGGATTCACCAGTAGCTCTAATCATTGTTGCCATTCAGCCCAATTATTTAGATATCATTTTCATTGGCCAGAACTTCGTTGAACTGACGATACAAAATGTTGTCTTGAGATGTTTTGCTCTTAAGAAAGATAAATTCTAACATGAGATTAAAGAGTATTGGAGATAGAGCATCCCATTGCCGAAAATCCATATATCTTGTTTTAGAATATTACCCTCAGTGAAAACCCCAGATCAGTGACTGACTGATTTAGACCAAATCCTCCTTGCTAGTCACCTACAATTTCCTCTGCCAGTGAGTAATTTTCTCGTTTATTTTTAAAAACCATTATTTCTTTCCAGTGGAAAAGAGAGAGCTATACCACAATATTTTTCGCATTCTGAGCGATTTCCTTTTCTAAAGATAGGGCATAATGAGGCAGCTTTTTATTTATCAGGCATAACTCCACTTTCCAATACTAACAAAATACGGTCAAAAAGATAGTTCCACAAAGTATCCCCCTCCGCGAATATCAAAACCTCCTAGCTGATAATCTCAAAGGACAGGTTTCTTTTTAGTCTCAGCAAGGCTTTATTTTATTGAGAGATCATATTACGCATTGACATTAGCCTTTGTCATATTTTTTAATAGATCAAATTAGTGCGTTCTGCGCACAATTTTTATTAATAAAATATCTGACTAACAGATTTAAATGTTTCACGAATACTATAAAAAAAATCTGACTAACGATTAACAAATTATCAAAAAAAAAATGTAAATTAAGCTTTTAACAGAATATAATTTTACATAATAACCCCATTCGAAACTATACGAACACGAATTACGTAATTTAATCGTATTGTGTAGGCGTTACTGATAACCTAATTATACGAATACTGCTATAATCTTAAAAAATAATTCTAACATGAACAAATTATTTACCGGAACCAAAAAAACAGAATATAGTTCGATACCCTGTATAAAAAAATAATACATTTCTTGACTTTACAACAATGACATCATCTATAAAAAATGAATATAAATCAAAAGCTTCTATATGCCCCCATTCCGCAGCTTTTATATATAAATATATGTATATATATATATATATATATATATATATATATATATATATATATATATATATATATATATATATATATATATACATAAATTAATACATAAAATGACTTCATTCAACATTAATTTATTTATTTGCTTTTCTTATAATTTTCTACCTACGTACATTTAAAATATAACAGTAAGGCAATATTTTTTGCATTTATGCCAGGTACTTTATATAAATTGAAAATAATAAATTCTTAACAGCTGATTGTTAAAAATATTTTAATAGTTTATTAAAAATTATAGACGACCAAAAACAATTGAATATTATACTCTAATGAACAGGTTACCACCGTATAGCGCGGTATATAGATAACCTTTTAAAATGTTTGATCTTTATGACTTCTTTGTCTACTAATAAACTTTTAATTATATATATATATATATATATATATATATATATATATATATATATATATATATATATATATATATATATATATATATATATATATATATATATATATATATATATATATATATATATATATATATATATATATATATATATATATATATATGTATATATATATATATATATATATAAATATATATATATATATATATATATATATATATATATATATATATATATATATATATATATATATATATATATATAATATAAAATTCTTCTTTTCGTACAACGGTAGTTCTGCGAAATCCTTCGTATATCTTAACCAGCTTATTTTAATCCAGTTGAATTAACTAATTTCTGCGTCTACTGTTCGCTTGGTACATTTTTTTTAAAGCCAAAAATTGTTAGTCATCTCCTAAGTTATCTCAACTACTTTGAGAAACAAAATTGGGAGAAACGAATTACGACTTTACCTGGGCTACAATCACTGTAAAGATAAATTTGCTTGACTATCGGTTTGAAGATTTTAAATCGACCTAATTGCATTATTTCTTGGCTTACCAATCTCTTTATTTCACGTATAACAGTATGGTTGATTAGTTGCTTCATCATGGATTGTGGGGTTGTACCCCCAAAGTAGGGTTTCGGTAATTGAAATAATGAAAAAACCGGTAAAACCGGTATTTACCGATTATTCAATAGAATATCATATCGGAATATCAAGATTATACTATAAAAGAAAATACTGCCATCTTATGGAAAGTAGTATATTTTACACGTATGCCCTATTGCATTGATTAAGCAATAATCATTGTATAATCAATGCAATAGGGGCTAGTTATCTGTCAAAGTGTCAAAAATATATACAAAATATTTTGTGAATATCGAGTGTGAAAAATGTTTATTGTGCATAAATAAACCCAGTGATGTGCGACGTCAACAAACGTCGACGCATTTTTGTAGTCAACAATAACAAGGTTTGTCGACATGAATTGTTGACGGGTCAACAATAGAAATAGAAAAATAGTAATTTTATTTGTTTCTTTTTATTTTTTTTATTTTTGATATAACCCAGTTGGAATTTTTTTTTTTCAAGTTGTCCGCAACTGGCTGGAATTTTTAAACATTTTCAGGCCAAACTAGTCTCAGAAACTTTTATGTCCCCCGCATTCCAAAAAACATTTGGTTCTTCAATATTTTTCTATTTTACATATTTAAAAATAAAGGGTTACCCAATAAGAAGTTACATTTTGGATAGCGTGCTATTTGGGCAGTTTTCAGTTTTGTAGCTATCATCTTATGACACTTGACAGGTAAAAACTACGCCATTACTAAAAATGGTATGAAACACGCATTAAAATTATTAAAATTCACCACAAAAACGGTAAAAATTTTGCAGTCATAGTTCGCCAAACTAAATCACTTTTTGGTCGTCATGAAGCACCTTCTCGGCCGTCATTATTGAAATTGGTGAAAGAATTTGAGCTATTGGGACAAGTTAGTGATGTTAAGAATCGAAACCGTGTGCGTCGCTCAAGAACAACTGAGAATATTGCTGCTGTAGCCCGTAGTGTTAAAAAAAACAAGTTAGTCGACTTCGTCGATCTTTGATTAATGATTTTTTATGGCCGGAAGAAGTGTTTCCTGACCGTGGTATTTCTCGAATAGATAATCACAATTGGCCACCAAAATCTTGTGATTTAACACATTTACACTGTTTTCTTTGGAACCACGTGAAAGTTAAGGTATATGCCAGTGCTCCACAATCGATTCAAGACCTTAAAGATGGAATTCGTGAAGTTATCGAGGACTGTATGCAAATGTGTGAATTCGTCATGGAAAATTACATGAAAAGAATATGGTGCTGTAAACGTAGCCGTAGCGGTCATTTGGCTGAAATTGTTCTCAAATGTTAATGGCATATCTTCCTCTTTATTAAATATTAAATTTTTTATGTTAGGTTTAGTTCAGTTCTTAGAACTTCACTGGTCAGTAACATGTGGACTCAATCTGTCGTATTATTACTTAAAGTTGTTGCTGAGTCGCTGGTTGGTACATTAATTGTAAAATTATGGCATCTTACTCTTGTAAAGTAAAACAAAATAAAAAATTAAGGCACAATACGGATAGAATTAGAAAGGAAAAAGCAAAAAAGAAAATGAAAACCAAACAAATTATCGAAATAATTTTTGTTCTTGACATTACGTCATTTTCAACATAAAATTAACGTCGACGTAATGTTGACGCATTGTTGACGCATTTTTGATGCATTGTTGACATATTGTTGACGCGTCAACGTCGACCATAATTGTTGAAGTGTTGATGCACATCTCTGATAAATACACTAAACAACGATCATCATTCCTGTTGGAATTATCTCGAACAACAACAAATTAAAAACATGAAAAAAATTATGTCCGACTATCATTTTTAATCAAAAAATCTGTTGCTTTAAAATATTAAATTTTTTATGTTAGGTTTAGTGCTTTTCTTTCTTTTTTTTTTGTTTCTTAGTTTGTTATGGTCAGATCGTTATCCGTTTGGAATAAATTGTTTTGGAGAACAATATAAAAAAAGTCTTCTGGCAATAGTTGGTATACATAATACATTAATCGTGATGTCCCTTACGGAAATCATAGCATACTATATACTTTGCTCGTGTTGCTTCTTGCGAATAACATGGAATAATAAATATTTTGATAGTGGAGCCTCTTTCGGAAAACATGATCTATGGAATATTACAATTCATTTATTTCAATTTATATGCGATAATAGCAGATTTGAAAGAACAAACGAGACTTTTGTTTAAATTGAGTAGGGTTTTGCAAAAATCTGGTTAAAAAAATCAAATTCTGTTTTTGGCTTTAATTCATCAAGACTTTCTCGAATGGCGCAACTGCTAGTTCCAAAAATCTGCCCATTGAAATGATACTGCTCGATCTTGTTTGATAATCTAGAAACAAGTACAATTATTTTCCAAATTGTTTTTTCACATTTTATTGCAAAACAAACTTTTTCTCAGACAAATTTTAATATTTATACTTATTTTTTACTAAGACTGTGTCCGAAACTCATGATAAATATTTGTGAATACAATTTATGACATTTTTTTGAAAAATATTCCCCTACATTCGCAATTTTTTATTACGCTGTCCGAAAGTATAATAATTGATTGAAATATTTCTCCGCCTTATTGGATTTTAAATTAAATTTTTGTGAGGCCTAAAAACTATGAAGAAAAATAACATTTATTGAAATTGTCATAACAACGAAAAAGTTCAAATTTTTCTTAAATGGTTTTTGTATGGTAGGATATACGAGATTTTGTTTACAAAACAAAGTGTGCTACGCGATGAGTTAGAACGTTTTGGTATTTGTCATCAATATTTGTCTCAAATATTTATCATGGGTTTCGGACACAGTCTTAGTTAATTAAAAATTAATATTAAATAATTGGAATAACAGTAGTGTGATTAATACAAAAAAGTTTTTCAAAGATGTTTCTTCCTCGGCAACTAATCCTCAAACATGATGAAAATGATATGCGGAGTAACTTTCATGTTTTACCACATATTTTTTATTTGTTGAAATGGTAAATCTTAGAGCATGACTGGACGAGTATTTAAAATTTGAATAGTTTTCCCCATTTAAATTGCCATCTATTAAGTATGGCTCAATAAGGCGATCGATAATAATGCCTCACCAAACATTAACACTCTTTTTAAATTGATGATCTTCATCTCTTAACCATCACGATAAATATTTCCCTATAGGCAAATAATGCATGTTAAACTGATTTTTGAGGTTATTAAGTGTGGTTTTATCTGCCAAAACTTTTTACCTCTTATGTTGTTTGCAGGGTCGAGTAAAGTGCTTTGCCATGCTGTTTGTACTTTTTATATTAAGTATTTTTGTTGTAAAATTTTGGAGATATTTTTTAAATAATAGTTACGCTCAATGTCATGATAACAGGAGAGTGATCTTATATAAGTTCTTCATTGTTTTTCATTCGTAAATTGTTTTCTTTATCTCCAATTTAGGAGCAAAGGGCGTTTACTAGGCTCGTCCATCGTACTCTATTCGGGGCTATTGCTATCAGTTCCCCCATGTTTTAACGAGATGGCACCTTTCGTTTCCAGGTTATTTCTGGTCTAACTGCTCTCCAGGATAGTTGCATTTCAGATCTTGTAAAGTTCATTGAATGTATTTCTTGCTTTGTTAATGCGTTGGTTGATGTCCTCTTTAGTTTCGTCTGTTTTCACTACAGTAAAATTAAGGTATACGAATTTGTCAACATCCTTGTTGGTTTCGTGGTGGATGATGATAGTTGTGTGTGTGTTCGTGTATAGTCTCATAACCTTTTTCTTTTTAGTGTTAACTTTGATACCAACTTCTGTACCAAAATTAACTAGCTTTTGGGCTTTCTGCGACATATCTGCGTATTTATACGATAGTAGATATATACCATCCACATAGTCCAGGTCGTTGACTCACTTTATTGAATTCCACTGAATAAAATTGGGGGATGTTTTGTCCAATTTTTGCATAATATTATCTAATACTATAAAGAATAGTAGTGGAGAGGGAACATATTCTTGTCTGACTTATCGTTTATTTGTCACTGTGTTTCCCCTTGTTTTGATCTGTATAGCTTCTACCAGGTCTAAAGTCAGCTGGTTTGTTCCCGATTTGATAGTTGACCACTGGTGATATCCGCTCAAGAATGATCATTGCTAAGACTTTCATTGTACTTTTGGGGAGAGATATGCCTTTCCAGTTCTTGCAGTTTTTAAAGTCGCCTTTCTTTGGAATTATTAAAGTCAAGCCCTGATCAAAGATTTCTGTGGAATTATACCAGTATTCCATGCTTCTGCAAATAATGGAGTTAGAGTTTCTGCTGTCACAAATGTGTCGCCATTTAGTAATTCTGCTGGAATATTAACCATGCCGACTGCTTTGTTGTTTTTTAGCTTCTGAATCCTGATTATGAATCCTTTTTTGGTGGTAAGTTTGTGAATTTCAAGGTACCCTTCTTAAACATTGATGTAGTGTGCACTATCTGCTGCTGTTGCTACTTCTGTATTGTCGAGAATGTCTTCGGTGTATTTTCAGAGATGGTTTTTTGCCATTTCTTGTGCTGGATATTATAGCTTTTCGTAGAATTTTTTGTTTATGTGCGTTATCTGCTTCATTTGTAGATGCAAAGCACTGAATTATTGTAGTACTTTTACCATTAGTGTAGAATTGTATACTTCCAGTTTCTGTTGTTGACCTGTTCTCTCAGGATTCCCTTGAGCGGATAAGAGTTCGGAAGACTTTTTCAAAGTATACAATCGGTATTATGTAGTCACTATTCGCCACGTCTTCCTTAAGCGAACTGCTAATCGTCGAGTGGCCCGTCTGTAGACATTTCCACTCAAATACGGCAGAGAGTCGTGCAGCCGTAGTGGCCGCTGTCTGTTTACTAAAGATGTCGACAGGAAGAAGGTAGAGCATAGCTTCCATAGCACATGTAACAGTTGTCCTCAGTGCCTCACTTATAAGCAAGGAGGCCGTTCTTTGTACCGTCTTTATCATATTTTTATAAGTTTTTTTTGTCTAGTGCTGGCCACCACACACTTACCCCATACATCAGAATCGGTCTGACTACAGCGGTAAAAAGCCAGTGTACCAGCTCTGGTTTTAGATCACATCTCTTACCGACGGCGTTCCTACATGAGTACAGAGCCATGGTAGACTTCTTTACTCTCTCTAAAATATTGGGCTTCCAATTTAGCCTACTGTCCAAAATTATGCCCAGAAATCTTGCCTTATCAGTAAATACCAGTGCCGTGCTTTTTAAGGTATGATGGGCGACTACCAGAAATGTATATTTCTTGATGAAGAGTACAAGCTCTGTTTTGGGTGGATTTATACCCAACCCACATTTGCTAGCCCACTTTGTAATGATTAATAGCGCGTGTTGCATGACTTCCCTAATCGTGCTTAGGTACCTACCCGAGATCACGATCGCTACGTCATCTGCATACGCTTTCACCACTATTCCCTACCTCTCTAGTTCCAAAAGAAATACATTGATTACTATGTTCCAGAGAAGAGGTGATAGGACACTACCTTACGGAGTTCCTCTAACTACTCGCCTCCTTATTATGGATTCCCCTATCTCCGCGTTAACAATCCTGCATTCTAGCATCTGATTTATCAACCTCCTTAAGGGGTAGTCCACATCTAAGAAAGACAGTCCTTCCTGAACTGCCTCCGTCCTGAAATTGTTAAAGGAGCCCTCTATATCGAGGAATTAATGTTCTCCATGGGAGAATGCTCCAGGAGTGTTTTGCAATTCCACGGTTTTTGAACAGGATTTCCTCCGGGCACCCCGGCGATAATTTTTCTCTATTCCTACCAAGGTCCGTCGACACATCTACACTACCTGGGAAATGGGTTTCCAACAGGAGCGCCAATGATTCCGCATTAGACGTTGTACACAACTCATCTGGTTCAATTAAGTAACTAGGGCTCGTTGGGCTCGTAGATAAGATTTTCCTGAGGCGCGAGGTCTCCGAAACACCTTTAATTTTATCACAGAATGGTCTCCAAGACCTACATTACGCCTTCCTTAATTCCTTTTTATACTTTTTAAGGTGCTCCTTATAGGAGTCCCAATCCTGAGCTTCCCTAGAGCCTTTTGCTCTGTTTAATGCTTTCCTACACCCTACACGAAGGATTCGCAAATCCCTGGACCACCATACCGGTTTCTGCTTCTCCTTAGGTATTATCTTGGGGCAAGCAGTGTCTAAGGACAAGTTACAGGCGCTTGTGATTTCCTCCACCAGGAAATCCAGCTCCTTCTCTGTGGCTGGGGGCTTCGGAGCATCGGTTGGTAAGAATCGTACTAATACTTTCCCGTATTTGTTCCAGTTAGTCCATCTAGGATTCCTGAAGGCTTTCCGGGTAACATATTGAATGTCAATATTAAACGTCACGTACCGATGGTCCGAAAAGGAGAGTTCCTTCGCCACCCTCCATGCTTTGACCATATGTATAATGAAGTCTGATGCAACGTAAAAATGAAACTCTCGAAGAAAATATTAAATACCATCAGTTCATCTAGGCCCACTGAATCGATTTATAACGTTTTTCAATCCATAGTGATAATATGTGTTTAATGTTCTATAGATCATACTGTATTTAATCAATACTTTAAACACTGATAACTTCAAAACACAATATAATAGGATAATTACGATTTGGTCGCAATTGTTTACAATCGTTTATTGGAAGTGTTACATGTACTGTATATGGTGTAATATATAATCAATCAAAAATTACTATTTAACTATTAAATTATATGGTTAGCTTAATATTTGTATATTGTACTTTAATAATGTTTATAGATTATAGAAAAGTGATATGAATACAAATCATCGAATTATAATCAATTTATCAATAAATATACACAAACCACATTACCTGGTAAAGTACATATTTTGAAAATATGTTATACCACGATTACAATCTTAATACTCAAAAAAAAAAAAATTAGTAATGAATACTAATTAGGGTTGAGTACCGTAATTATATGTATTAAATCGTTTTGGCCATTATGTTGTTTGATGTTGTGGTCTTACGTAAATATTTAAAGGTCCTTTAGCAAATAAATTTTAAAAAACTGTCAATACCAGTAGGTACATAACGTACTAATTTAAAAGTGAGTAATTGTAGTGTCGATTAGATATGTCAACAATGATAGATTTATTGGACAATTGACTTTATATACATTTATATGATGTGTGTTCTCTGATTAACGCATTGATTGACTTTTCGAACTTTGGTTTAGCGAGCGCAATATTAGCACCAATCTTCTGAATTCTTAAAGTTTCTCTTTAAGCCTCCAACTTTTTGGTAAGCAATAGTTTTACGTTATTTTCATTGTTTTAATTTTTTTAGGGAAAATTTCTCAATTTTGCAAAAATATACAGTCCCTTTGATATTTTGTACAAAATTCGTTTTTTAAATTTTTTCTTGTCACATTCCATTTAGAATAAACAACTTTCCAAATTTTCTTTGTTGATGATTATGGCAAATGAATGTTTATCTAAGAGCTGCACTCGTTTCAAGCCGAATAGAAGATTGGTTTGTATCAACGGTTATCGAATTATGAATACTTCCTCTCATTTTGCTTCTCGTTATTTCAATGGCATTGATGACATTTAGCAAGATACTTAAAGTATAGAAACGTCTTCATTTACAAGCGATTCCAGATTTCACTGAAGCAATAAATTTGGTTATTTTTTTAATTTCAAGATAGAAAAATGCCGTTCAGATGGCCTTAGCATGTCCACCATAGAACTAAATGAATGTATATGAAAGCAGTGGCTTTTGTTCTATGAAAGTGCCTCTACCAATCTAATGGTTTCGCATTGTGGCTACTCCTTTTAAGGATTGTCGTCCCAGCAAGATCAATATTAAGAAGTAGCTTTAAAACGAGTAGGCTTTTATGTATCCATTAGGGCATCCTCAATGTAATATTCTGCAATAGCAAACGCCACCTCCTGCCATTTCTCAGCTTTAGTATGAAAAGTTTTTTTTCTGTGCTTCCAAGTATATTTAAAAAAAAACAAACCACCGCTCGATATTTCTATGCGTTCCATTATGGCATAGTAAATTTTTCCCTGATGGTCCACCCAAGGTGGCTTATTTGTACGTAGTGTGCCCATTTTTCAACTTTTGTAATAACAAACTTTAATGATTTCACTGTGAGGTTGGTTTTTTTTTCTTCTCCGGTGCTTGAGCTCCGAGCTAGAGAAATGTCTGGCTGATAACCGCTAATTCTTTTAGAAAACGCTTGTTTTCTGAAAGAATTAAAGGATCATAATTTTTTATTGAAAAATTCCGGTTTCGGTCGACAAGTTTCTTATGGGCATCAAAAAGTGGATAACCAATATTATAAAAAGTATAAGCATAGGCTGTTTGGTTTTGATGGGCAGCATGTTGTTAAAATATTGGCGAAAACGTTTCTAATTATTGACTTTAATTTATTGGTTACAATTTGATTGTTAGCTGTACATCGTCCGGTCTTCTTCCCTTATACTAAATATACCCAAAGTTCCTAAATTATAGCTCTCGGATACTTTTTTACCTCATACAGGGTAAAATATTGCTCTCCATGGAACTTAGCGGAAATAACACTATTAATTTAGGTTTGACGAATTTTATTATAAAACAATGGAAGCATATGAGTATTTGACAGACTTTTATGCCACTCGATGAAATACATCCAACAGTGAGCTTATCCAAAAACGGTGTGCTTCTCCTTGGTTAAAATGAAAATCTCAATAGACTTTGATAATTTTTATTGAAACAGCCTCGCCGTTAAGGTATGGCGATCTACTAATGTTTCACCAAAAATGAGTTCATGTTTCTGTATATGTTTTGGACTAGTTGTGCAACTACATTCAAGACATATTTAGGCTTAACGACTACTTAGGCCAGTTTTTAATTTTCATTAATGATAACATCAGGTTTACTTTTACTGTAGTACTCTTTCGTTGACAACAATAATAAGAATATCCAAACTCATAATTTAAAGTGTGGTTTTTTCTCCGGTGGAGGAGGGAATCTTTAAAAGCTCAATTGATTAATGATAAAGATACCATCATGGTCGGATTCTTACTGACTCAACCTAATCTTCAATTTCTTTTGCCATTTTAGAAAAATTCCTCGTCGAATTACCGATAAGTATTACTTTACGTAATTGGCACAGCTTTCTTTGCCTTCATTTTTAATTACTAGAGTTCCTGCCAAATCCTCATTCTTGTCGCAATTTCTTCAAAAAAATGCAGTTTTAAAATGTGGTTAAATTTCAAGGGCCGATGTTGATTTTGAATAAAACACAAATTTAGGAAATTATTGTCAATTCTTTTTATTATGATAATATGGTATGGTTAAATTATGTATGGACCATCCGATGGTCCAAATTTTCGATGACACTTAGGCATAATTGAGGTTCTTCCCCGTTAATGTGCCGAATTATCTCATCCTTTAGCTCTTGAATTGTTGCTGGCTTATCGACGTACACCTTTTCTTTCAAATAACCCCAAAGAAAGAAGTCCAACGGTGTCAAATCACATGATCTTGGTGGCCAATTGACATTGCCACCACGTGAGATAACACGACCATTGAATTTGTCGCTCAAAAGAGCCATTGTTTCGTTAGCTGTGTGGCAAGTGGCATCGTCCTGTTGAAACCACATATCAGCCACATCCATATCTTCCAATTCGGGCCATAAAGTTTGTTATCATCTCACGATAGCGAACACCATTCACAGTAACTGCCTGACCGGCCTCATTTTGTACGAGCTGTACGAGCATGCACTGGTGTTTTAAAATCTCGTACAGATCCGGTTTGCTCAAATTTTTGCACGATTTTTCCGATTGTACGCCCATTTGGACGATTAAATTGACCGAAAAAATCACGAAGTGCACGATTTGCATTTTGATTTGAACGCCCATTTTCAAAATAAGCCTGAATAACTTTAACGCGTTGCTCGGTTGTGTATCTTTCCATGGTTCAAATTGAGTTAGTCTGAAATTGAGAAATGTTAAATGAAATGCAAAAAAAAAAAACTTGACGTTTAGGTGTGGTTCACATTCAACATCGGCCCTTAAAATTTAACCACCCTTTACTACATACTATTCCCACGTTTCGTTAATTTTCAGCATACAGTCAATAATATTTGCTGGTGATAGGTTGACTCAGTTTTACTTACCCTCGCACCCAAATAGGTATGTTTTACAACCGAATAGATGTGACCACTTTTCTGAGTAATAATCTGCGACTACGGCGAGCACCTCTTACGTTCTGCATTGTTTACAAAAAAGCTTGATTAACTCTGCCAGCTTACTCACCCACGGTGTACAAAAACATACAGTGGGCTTAATTGATAGTCCAGCGTCGATTATCATTTCTAAACACTTAATAAAGAGCTTAGATACAATCTGTTTTCCAGTTACTTAAACTTTTATAATTTTCATCCTTTTCCTACTGCAAATCAGAACTATTTCCATATTTTGTTTTGCCAATTGCAAATCCATAGCCGATAATCAATCTTTAATACTTTTACACACTCCAGGTGCAAATCTCTTTTACCTTCTTGCTATGTTTTGACACCACAAGTTCTGAAACATCATCTTTTGCGCGTCCAATGTGCACTCTCACTGAGCCGGGTTAAAGGCATTTTTACCATCGAATGGGACAACCGGACAATATTTTCTGGAACCTATCTTCTATTTAACACCTGTAATTGCAATTTGCGCTGCATCTTTCAAGATTAATTGCGTCAATAATAGAGCGTTCGTTATGGAATCCATATTAATTTTCAGACAGGTCATTTTTGTTTTTTACGGTCTCCTACAGTTTTTCTCATTTGATCCCTTCTAATATTTTACCATCTGTATCCAAGAAAGCACATTGGGCGGAATAATGATGAATTTTCCATTAACTTCATTCCTTTGGGTAGAAATACCAGCCGCTTGGCTTTCTAACAAATCGATATGCACGGACCACAATTGTCAACGCTTAGTTGCCAGTTTTTTCAGGACCGGTTGTTTCCCACTTTGTTAAATGCTTTTAAAACCTCTTTCATTGACACTTGTCGAATTACTTCTTCTTTAAACCAAGCGGTTGTCAAAATAAAGTAGAAACAATATTTTCCAACAGTTCTGTTAAAGACGGTCTGGCATCGTATGTATTGTTTAACATTATCATAGCTATTCCATATGGCTTGCCCAAAAGATACTAGGTCACATACTTGTTCAGATACTTGTTTTTAGGCAGCCAGGATATTTTCTTAGTCCACCAGTATATTACAACTTTTCAGCTTTCTATTGATCTACTTGCAAAATTGCTACTTCACTAGCTACTGTAATATCATATGTCATTTTGCTCACCTGATTTTCTGCAATTCTTGTCCAAACTCTATCTTTCAACATGAAAAAAATCAGCAAACATATTATGTTTCCAGCCATTAAATTCTCGATTCTTTTTTGAAACATCCCTTAATTAGATGTTTGCCTTCAACCAAAACGCATAAAATGGCTAAATAATCGTTGTGTGTATGTGTATGAATCACTACTATACCAACTTAATACTTGAGTAAAGAGACAGTTACTAATCTATGTGAGATTGATTACAGAGATAGCACTACCCCAACGAAATATGGGGGTATTACCAACATTAAGCATCTTCATCTCTATAGTGAATAAATCGACTTCCCTATAAAATGGTCCTGCATTAAAACTGCTCGAAATCAACAGACGGCTTTGATTGTTTGCAACTTTAGAGAAGCTTTACAAATAAATACCATGGACCTTCTTTTTTTTTTGGAACAATCTTTTCTGGAGCCGAAGCTCTCTCAACTCTTTCACGGTTAATTTTGAATGTCCTACCTTACGCCGTCACCAGCCAAATTGAGGACGCACGACTACAGGTTCGATTTAAAATCCATCTGCACATTGCATTACTCCAGTCGGCCTGTACTGACATGGTCTAAGTTTCGGCCCATGGATTCTGCACACCAACAGTGGGTCATAGTTGTGTTCATCGTCATCTCCGATCGTAATCAGGTGAAGGAAAATCCCTTTCCTAATATTAATATAATAATATTATAATAATAATATGCTAATATTTTGATGGTCGATCGATGATCGTTGAAGAGATCGGACGTGTTTTTTCCGATCTCCTCAATTTTAAAATTAGTTTTTTTTATTTATATTTCTTTTGTTTTTGTTGTGTTGTTTGTTTTTTGTGTTTTTTTTTTGTGTTTTGGTTTGAGTAGCTTTGTGCGTGTGTGGTTTTGAAGTGCTAAATTGGAACTTGTACTCTGTCGTTTTCCCAGAGATCAGGTATCAGTGCATCATTTTTAATGTGCATTTTTTTTTTTTTTATTTCTAAGTAAATTGGTGTAGTAAATAAGTACCGTTGGTGATTTTTTTTTATATTAAATAAATAGTTATAATAGAAATTTCTCTGAAAAAACGGAAAACGATAGAGAACGAAGGAGAAAAATAAATAGAAATTAAAAATATCTATATATCTCCCGTTTTTGTTTTACTGTATAAATTGTATTAGTATATGATGATATTATTTGTATTGTTGAAAATTGTACATACATCTCATCAGAAGAGAAAATTTTATTTAATTCTCTGACCTTCTTGCATGTAATTTATATTTCGTTATTATATTTGTTGAGGTTTTTGTTTTTGTTATTTTGATTTTATTTTGTTGATGCGCTTCAATTAACGGGTGATTACCAAGTTGCGTCGTCGATGCATTGATAAAATTGCAAAATAAAATGTTTAATAATATTTTATTAATTTTTTTTTAATTTGTAGAAAAACGTTAATTTTATTATTAAAAAAAAAAAAAAAAAACAAAAAAAAAATCATGTAAGGTAACACAAATACAGTCGTGGTTGGGATTATTTGTATCGAGCAGAGATGGTGTGGTTTGTTCTGTGGAAGTTGTCATTAGGAATATGAGCTTGATGGAACAACTACAGGGACAATTTTTTTTTTGTATAGTCATGGTTAGTTGTTGATTTTTCATTTGGTAAGACGGAGGATTGGGAGTCTTTGTAGTTCGTGATTCTTTGTACCTCATGATAAAGTTGACTAAAAATTACAAAACTAATCCAAATTTATTCACTTTTCCCCGTAAAATCAGTAGGAGGTACTGCCATCGTTGTAATTAACAACTTCAAGGTAATACTGCATGGATTGGATCAGGTTTTCTACAATTTGGTTAAGGATTTCATCACAAATGAGTTTTATTTCGTTTAACATTTGCATTGTGCGTTTTTTTTAATAGTTGTTATTTTTGTTTAATGTAATGCCATAGATTCTCTATAGGATTAAGTTCAGCGATTTGTGGTGACCAGTCTAAAAAACTTTAGCCAGTCTTAAAAACTTTTTTGGTCCACATCTTTAGGAAATTTAGTTATAAATTTACTTTTGTGGATTGGAGTTCTTATCATTTTAAATCCGAAAACTACTGCATATTCATTAAGGGCCTCCAAATATGTGCTTGAAGTAACTTTTTCGTTCAGCATTGTGGGATCTACTATGCCATTTTAGCTAAAACACTCTCAAGCCGTTACTTTGCCTCTTCTACTGTGCCGAATTAGCATTGTTATATTACAAAACTTTCTTTATTGAGGTGTCGAATAAAAATAATATTTCCCGTAGCTTCCTTCTAAAGAGATGCACGATTTCTAAGTCACAAAATATAAAAATTGGAATATAGGTGACAGGGTAGTCAATAAGATTGAATGATTTTGTTGCGTAGCATCTTTGCAATATTGTTGAAGTTGTTGTTAGTTTTTATGCAATGCCATAGATTCTCTACAGGATAAAGATCGGATATTTATAGTTACTTGACCCAAATGTTCAATAAATTTAGTTATAAATTTACTTTTGTAGATTGGAGGATTATTTTGCTGTAATAAGTGTGTTCTTATCAATTTGTGATTTAATGTTAGTACATTGAACGTGTTGTTCCGGCCAATGGTTTATGGACAGTATATTTTGGTTACGAATCATAATCAAGGTTTTGTTTTGTAATTCTATCGATGTTTCGGGCTAGCTGCCCATCTTCAGGATTTTTTGCTGGTTATAGGGAGGAGAGAGAGTAGGGGTTGTACAGACTAGAATGGAAGACTTAGCTTGATGTATGGAACATTGGATGGATAAAACTTACATGGGGGGTTGTATGTGAGTGTGGATGGCACAAGGTGTGGTTATGCAGACGCCGTATTAGGAAATAGTTGATTTGTTTTATACATCACAGGGGTGGATAGGGGTAGTTGGCATCGGTTGCATTGAGTTGTCTGCATATGAATGGAAAGATTGTTTACTTCGGGAAAACAAGTTAAGAATTCGCGCCGTAATTTTGAGTGTGTAGCGGGGTGAAGGATTGATGCAGGATCATATGAGCGTAGATATGTGGTGTACATCGGCATTGCTAGCGGGTGGATCGTGAAGGATGGATGACGGTATCTGGTCTTCATAAATACGCCGGTGCGGGGCCATAGTGACGTTATCATAAGTTTTGTGACCTATATAGTATTGTTTCAGTTATCTAAAATATTGTACATGTGTGGTTTAGGCGGGAACACGTGGGCAGTGCTGTTGTGCTGGGAGGGTTCTGACTATTATTGATAAGCTATTAGTGGTATATATCAATAACGGTCGGAACTTTTTTAGTGCAGCTGCATTGTTCATGTGTTTTCGTTTGTATAGGGTATGTGCAGTGTTTTGGATGATTGAGGTATAGTGTTGTATGGGTCATGAAGTGTATGATCGCGACATTGTGGTTTTGCATTGGTGTGTGTGTGTGTGTGTGTGTGTGTGTGTGTGTGTGTGTGTGTGAGTATGTGTTTGTGTATGTGTATGTGTATGTGTATGTGTATGTGTATGTGTATGTGTATGTGTATGTGTATGTGTATGTGTATGTGTATGTGTATGTGTATGTGTATGTGTATGTGTATGTGTGTGTTTGTGTGTGTGTGTGTGTGTGTGTGTGTGTGTGTGTGTGTGTGTGTGTGTGTGTGTGTGTCTGTGTCTGTGTGTGAGTACGGGGCATTGTTGTTTATTTTTTGTGATCCATTTGTTGGCAGTGTTGGTGTGCAGTGTCTATTTGTGTTCGTGTGATTTTGTATGGGTTTTTTGTTTCATTGTATACTTGGGATTGTGTGGTTTTTGGCTTGTTTTTTGGGAGAGTGGTCTTTTATTCATGTGCGGACGTCTCGGTACAACTGATGTTGATTGTATTTGTTTGTTTTTGTAATGTATGGGAAAAATTTGTTTGTTTTTTAGTGTGTTTTTTATTTCTGCATAACTATATTTTGTGTTATTTGTATTTATTTACAGTTTTTTTATGTGGGTTTTGTTTGTTTCGTGTTTTATATGTTAAAGTTGGGTTTTTTATCTTGGTCTGTATAATTTTTGTTTTTTATTTTCTTTCTAATAATTAGGGGGTTTTGAGGATGGGCAGTTTGTCCGAGGTATCGATATAGTAGTAGGACAGGATTTTGATTGTGATTGGTGGCTGAATTTTGTGGTTTATAAATTGTTGGCTGGAGTATCATGTTTGATGAATTGATATTAAATTGCAAATAGCCACCAGCCGTTACATGAAAAAAAAATGTATTAACTTATCAATTTACACCCGGAAACCATTGCATATTCATTAAGAACCACCAAATATGTGCTTGAAGTAACTTTTTCCGGCAGCACTGTGAGATCTTCTATGTCATTATAGCTAAAACACCCCAAACCATTACTTCGCCTCCTCCGCTGTGCCGAGTTGGCATTGTTATGTTACGAAAGTCTCTTTATTGAGGTGTCGAATAAAAAATATTTCTTTCCGTAGCTTCCATCTAAAGAAAAGAATGATTCGTTGTTTCATAATATTATCCGCCAGAACTCAGCAGGTTTCACTAAATAGGTACGAGCAAAGTTTAGCCGGTTTTTTTATTTTTTTATTTTTATTTTTTTATTTTTTTTTTTATTTTTTATTTTTTTATTTTTTTTTTTTATTATTTTTCTGGCTTATAAATGGCTTCTTTTAACATTCGCTTCACAAAGTCGTCTGTGTACAGTTTTGACACTAATTTTTATTTCTCTTACTTACTGTTTATCTCACTTAGAACAGATTTTCCTGTACTCAGAGGGTCTCTTTGCACAAGCGTAGCCTTCCTTAGGAATTTTATTTCTTTTACGCCCCCTTCCTTTAGGCATTTTAGGATTTTAAATTTCTAAATTTGATTCATCACCAAATTGTTGAGGCAGTTTATACTTTACCTGTATTATTATAACTATATTATTATATTATTTTCTTATTATATTATAAGGTATATTTATATTTATAAGATGTATAAATTGGATTTTCGGTGATTATATGACGTGTTGGTCGTAAAGCGGTTGATCCAATTGATTTGTAATATTTAATCAAATTTATAAAATCTAATTTATATTATTTTATAATTTTTATAATTTCATATTTTTATAAATGTAAAAAAATTAATTAATTGTGGGTTTCAGGCAAAAACTAACCCAATTTATTACAGCCTGTGGCTTGCAGAAATAATATTATTATATTATGAATTAATTAATAATTAATAATTAGTTTCAGAGTAATTATTAATTTTAAGGCAAAAACTAACAATTTATTACAGCATATTAGGAATTACATTATTATATAATTATGTTATTATATTAAGAATTAATGAATTTGTAATTTCAGATTAAAAATTAATTCAATTTATTACAGACTACAGCTAAGACCAATTAGTTAATTAATAGATTCTGTTTTCAGGGTACCATTGCAGATTACAGATGAATGACGGTATACTGGAGTTGCTGATAAGAGATGGCAGAATGCAGAGCAGAACAACAAAAATGTGATTGTCTTACACTAACAGTAGTTTGAATATTGGCTACCGGGAAATCGGACCAATTATGTCATAACTAACATACTTTTCCTTTCCCTAACCCACAAAAATTTACTAACTATTGGCCGCCAAGGTGTCTGTAACCGGGTCGATCTCAATAATTTAACTAGTATCCTTCCATATCCTTCCAAGTAAATGTAAAAACGGGTGTACTGTGGGCCCGGCGCTTTCCGGGATATCCTGCTTAATGCTTGGCAGTACATTCAAAATCAATCAATCAATCAATCAATAATATGCTAATATTTTGATGAAATAGCTTAGCTCAAGCAGCTAATGAAAGACCGAGGCGAATCAAGGTAGTATCCAAATAATATAATACAAAACTATTCTCAAAATTAAATTATTTTTATTTCAACTACTAGTCCATAATCCCATAATTATTTCTTGGCATAAGCTTGTGCAAATATAAGTAATGCATCCGCCATTTTTGATAAAGCATTAGCCATTGTATTTTGTGCTTCACATTTCAGACGTTCTATTTTAAGACTTTCTTCTGTCATTCGTTTATCAAATTCTTCTCGACTTTCGATTGATTCACTAGTCTCGATAAACTTTCTTTCTTCTGACTCGCGATGATCCTAAAAAATCAGTCAGCAATAAATATAAATAAATAAAATTATAATAGTTAACATACTTCTTCGAGAACTGTATTTGTAGGGCTGCGACTCAACAAGTGACTAGATTCTATTCCTGTAAAATCTGCGTAAGTTTGATCAGACTTATTCATTTGGTTCATACCGTCAAATGAGTTTAAACCCAGATGAGTCATTTCCATGTTTTCTAGTTCCAAAATGTCATGTTCCTTTAAACAAAATCAACAAAAAATTATAAAGATAAGTGATACAAATTTATATTACTTACTGATTCGATTTTAATGTCTTGCTCAGGACTTGCCACATAAACAGTTTCTTTCATCCGTGAATCACCACTATACCTTTGTCGTATGCTGTCTCCATTTTCGATCGGCAATTCACCAAATAATGTTAATGCCCGCATTTCAAGAGTCGATAACGATAAATTAATGTTAGCTCCATCGGTTTTAATCATTTGTTCGGCGCGTAATTTACGAATACGCGACTTTAATTGATTTCTCCAATGAAATAACGATATTCTCCAATCGTATGGTTTTTTTTTGGGCCCCTTAAAGAATTTAATAAAACCGCCAATTCATGCCATTTGCCACTCACATAATTTACATCTCTTTTACTTGCATTTGGTTGAAATACTTTTGGATTTTTTTCCACAAATGTTAAAAACTCATGCAACTGATCGATTGTGGTTCGACCACCACGTTTATAACGGCGACGAAGTGATTGCATTCTATATAAAAATATATTTACATGAATAAGTCAAAAAATATTATTTTATTTTAAAAATTATAATACGTACGAACAATATTGTGATGTATAGTCACAACTCTCAATCTTAACTAAACACGTTGAAATAAAATCAATAACAACAGCTAGCAAAATCACAAAAAACCGGTTTAAAGAGAAACAAAAAAATTCGATGAGCATAAAATTTTTTTTTTGTTAGTCATACGTTTTATGACTTTCGTCATAGCAACCGACGATAATTTTTTGTTTTCTCTCTTTATTGTGCGCATTTGTATCAAATATATTTGGATTATGCCATAAACTTAAAATAATATTTTATTGCATGTACAGTAGGGAGACGATAGTTTTTAATATAGTTTTACGTTAACCCTTAGTAATATTTTTAATATTTTTTTTTCGTTTTAGGTAAGTTTGACGAATATTTTGGGATTATAATCTTAACGTTTATAAATAAGTGAGTATGAACAGAAAAAACTTTAAATTTTGTAGTTTTAGACATTTTTATTAGACTTTGGCGGATATATATTCGATTAAAAAGATAAAATGGATATTTGGAAAAATTGAATAAATTGCAAACATTTTTCTGAGAGTGTTTTTTAGGGAAGTTGGTAGTCTACAGTAACGATTTTTGCTTACAATGTTATGCAACCGCAACACCGGATACTATGCAATTCGGTGTAGTTTCCTACAAACTTTGTATTACGTTCAATTGTATATGAAAATAGTTACTGGTAGTTTTTTATGTACTTCCTACATAAATTCCATTATAAGCTTTGATTGATCAAAAGCTGCTTTACTTTTTTAATTAAAACTTTTCCACTAATTTATCTAAAGTTTGAGTTGTTGGCCAAATGAATCATAATATATTTGTTGCTGATACTACAATTAAAGATAATTTGGCTGATTATTTTAATGCTGTAATGAGCGGCAATAACATACGACGGATATTTTCATAGGACAATTACATTTTTAGTTGAATCACAAACTCAACCTTTAATTCTTATAAGCCAATTACTTTAGAAAATACTTAAAAACTCAATTTAAGACGATACAGCCATAGATTCTTCCACTAATAATCCTGAAGAGATAACAATGTTGGCAACGAAAGTGCATCGAAAACTAGTTCAGTTTGACGAAGATGTGATGAAGCGGCTTTCAGCGATTCTTCACGAATGTGAAGTAAGCCTGAAAAATGTACCCAAAAAGAACTTTAAAATAAGGTTTGTGTCTTCACTAAACACTTCTATCGACAGAAAAATGCTTCTATAGTTGGCAGAAAGTTATTCTGAAATATAGGTCAGAGATTAAAAAAACATGACATGGTTCAGGATCACATTTTGACTGTCTGCAGAAATAGATGTCTTTATCGGCCTAATAATAGAAGTTTGCAAAGTTCGATTTAGTCATGGAATAAAAAATAAAAAAATGATTAACTCATTGAGAAAGATGTACAGGATGAAATAGTTATGGTCCAATATCAAGTACAAATCTCAAAACCCTAGTTTCTTCATACAAGTAGTATTACAAAAAGTTATATTAATATTTTTCTTTCATAATGGATAAGAAGCCTTCAAAGCAATTTTAACAAAATAATAGAAACGTAGGGTCAATTAAAACCCTCGTAGCAACCATTCTTTGTAAGTACAGAAAAAATTCGGAATCTAGATGCAAAAGAGCTGTTGCTGGTTTGTAAACAATTGGAAGTAAAAAAAAGAGACTCGTGCAAAAAATTGAAAGAGCCTCGCACATTCTAACGGACACTGCCCATATATACGATGGGGAAAAGTCGTTTTTCAAAACTATTTTTCCTACAATAGTTTCAGTTGAACGATTTATAAATCGTTCATATGTTAACAAAACTAAGCAGACTAGGGGCCGCCCGTTCATTGTAATGGCGTACAGCGAAATGCAAAACGATATTTTAACAATTTTGCGAGATGTTAAAAGTTTTTTTTAAGTGATACATTTTTGTCCTTCATTTTTTCTTATCCGTTAGAAAGTAAATCAGGTACCTTGTGGTATCTAAATGAGGAAAACCAATTTCAATCCATTTAAATTTTGTCTGGTAAGCCTTTTCGAATGAAATCCATGACAGTAGTTCTCCATCATGACTTTAAAACACTATGGCCGCTAAGTCAACCGTTGAAGTATTGTTTTACTTTAGATTACTGTTTTTGTCATACATTTGTGAAAATGCTACCTTAGTTAGTAACATCCCACTTGCTTCGGCATGTTTTTCCATTTTATAAATTGTTATCATCGATTTAGCAAGCGGATAATTTCAAAAATTCTGTCCACCAATCCGATAACTATTTGTCCGCATGCAAATCGCTCATCGCTATTCCTGCAAGTACGTCTGGATGATGATGATATATTAATTTGAAGCTTCCTAATTGTGCACCACTGTTAAAGTTCTTTTTGTCTCAAAATGTAATGCCTGCTCGCTTGTGCTATAAACTTAATTATAAAATTATATTATTTTTCAATACTTTTTTCCCATAACATTAAGTTAAAAACAGTAAAATCGCCTAAAAAGCTGCATTCAAAATCAAGCTAACTACATAGTTTAAGTAAGGCTAATGGCTCCGATTAGTTTGGCTTAATATGTATTAATATTCAAAAAACCACTTAGCGCAGTTTTCGAAGTTTCCATACTGCTTTAAAAATTCAAATTTACCTTGTTCGGATTTTGTGTGGCTGTAAACTTTGGCTTATTGACATTATGTACAAGACTTAACCTAGTTACTTGGATCAGTATTCGTTTTTGGCCAGCATTATTTTGAAGTCACTAGTTTTCAGGTTCCTAGACTATCAAAAATTGTCAGTCGCATGTTGTTGTAGTCGAAAAGTCAACTTTTGCCGGTTTAAGTCTCACTCCAAACTTGCAAAGTTTTTGTTATTCGAGTAAATCTTACAGGTCGAAAGAAAAAACTATGGAATCTGATGAACTTGTTTCACCAGGCCAAGACACGCGAAGTGGCGAATGTCGGTAGGGAATTGGGCAATAACGTCGAAATGCCCTAATTACTGAGGTCTGCATTCTGGTTTTTACGTAAATGATGTTGTGAGGATTTTATTGCCTGAAAAACTCAATTGTCTGTCTGTAGCAACAAAAATTTTCTTTTATTTATACCTTTTTTGCAAATGTCGCCAAATGTCGATGAATGGGCAATAGCAGTTCAGCTCAAGTTGGTATTAAACAGTGGTAATAGTTTATCATGTTGTATTATGCGAAACGTTGGTTCTTGAGAATTAGAAATGGCATCAACTCTATCATTCGACGGGAGAACGCTAATAAAATTGTGTGGCCTAAGAAGTTGAGGGACTTTACTTTTAAATTATTTTTTAAAAGCTTTGATTTTTATTTCAAATGCAAAGAGATTTCGGAAAACTGCCTTGAGATGTTCGCTATGGTCCATTACGGAATAGCTGATTCAAACCTTTTTGCAATTCGTTAAGGAATCGTTGGAATGACTGGGTCCAAATAGTAAATGACGTATCCAATTTGTATGTGGTCAAAACGCCGAAAAGGAATCGTAATCGCTATTATATGGTTATACAATACTTCTGTAGCAATAGTAATCTGATGACAGGCGTTTTTTATGTCATATATAGGTTTTTACTTTCATTACTTTTGCTTCTCAAATTCTTGCAAATCTAGGTGCATATGGGGATGTGTAAGGACAAGTTACATTTTGTTATGACAAATATGTTCAATTTTAGACAAAAGTTTTATCGTACCTTTATCGCTGTATATTTACAATTGCTCTTGGTAACTTTTCGTGGAATAAATCGCTTTAATGCATGTTTTATACAAAAAACCGAGGCAAATTAACTCTTTTCATTTGCGTTAAATTCTAACAAAAAAGGGGGAGTCTCCATTTACTGCAAATTAGGAGGCCTTCCTGGTTTTTATTTTCTTTTTGACAATATTTACAGTATCTAGTATTTTAAGACCTTTATTTTATAAGTCTTCTGTTATTTTTTTGCTGGAGCAACTGTAATGCAAACCTCTTGCAACATTTGTTTTATACAAGCCTAAAGAAAATCAATTCAGCCATCACTGATTCAGGCATTGTTTACTGTTGTTACCTTGTACTATTTGTCAGTAATTGAACTTACCAGTGACTGAATTTTTGGATATAACATTTCTTTCGTTTGTACAATTTTTGGAGTAGTATTTATACAGGAGGTAAATGTACAGGTTAGTTGTGTTCTGATTTTATCGCGTTCAACTTATTTTCCTTATGGGTAATCTCATAATCGACTTTTTCGAGTTTAAGCCTCATCGGACGAGTTTAGAATTAGGTCAATGAGAACAACCAGGTGCAGGGTTTGTGATTAGTGATGAACATAAATTGTCGTTCAAAAAAGTAGGGTCAGAAATATTTAGTATAGCCCATAATATGGTTAAAAGTATATGACCTAAATTTAAATTTATTTTGGTATGACCAGGTAATTGTTCATGATTTTCTCGTTTTTCGCCCGACCAGCATTCTTCATGTCCCAATTTCGTGAACGAAATTTTCTCTGAAGCTACTATCTTGCAATATAATTCGTAAGAAATTTGTGTTTGGTATCTTACAAGAAAATCTTTATGCATATCTGTAATTGAAATATAATGCGATAATGCGAAATTCTAGCATTGAAGGTTCCTGTATGAGCTTTTATACAGAAGTATCAAACGCTTTGGTTGTTGTATGTCTTCCTCTCCTATCACTTGCAAGAATTGGGTCCCTTTTTGGAAGTAATAACATTTCTGACGGCTTCATTTTTAGGTTCAAAAGCTAAGGTTGTCAAAAACATTTTTTGCATACTTCGAGATCACCAGTTGCGTCTTCAGAAGGCAAGCTATATTTTACAGATATTGACTAACTGACCCAATGACTCATTTTAAATGCTGCAATTTTTGATCCTTCAGTTTACCTGTCTTTATTTTCTTTGGAGATATTAACGATAACTTCATCTTTCTGGGTAACTATTTTTTTTTGATAATGAAACATTTTGCATTGAAATTTCAGCTGACGTATATGACGGTGGAAAGATTATGATCCCAACTGATAGTCGGGATCATAATCATAACTAGTACTGCTGCATATTTCTATATTTAATTTTTTATTTGACTGTGCAATTAACTTCTAGTTTTTCTTTTTCTTTGCAAGTTCATAATTTGTCATTAGTTTTTTCGGCCAATTTCTTACCATGATTCATTTCACCTCTTTGATTCATCACTTTGAAACTATAATCACTATATTTAATAATGACAACTCACTTAAAAAAATAGAACAATACTGATTCAACTTTTTGGTAAAATCTGAATGCGTTTTTAATCATGCTCAAACACGTTGACTTCCAAAACGTTCAATTATTTTGTTTTAAAATTCATTTGTTGCTTTATTTCTATATTTTTAGGAGAGTATTATGCTTCTTTCTCTCATCCCTAAAAAGTCATATCCAAAAATATAAATGTAATACTAAACATAAAAGTCGTATAAGCAAAAATTGTTGCATAAGCGATTTTTCATCGTAGTAAAGACTTTTATTTAGGATAATTGCTATATTTGGTTGATGTGACTATTAAATAAAGTGGTTTTAGGGCATTTAATGAAGGATATGTGATTTTCTAATCAAGCAGATGGATAGGTGATTGTTCGCTGAATCCAAATATGTCCTTAACTTATTTTTCGATTTTTGGCATTTG
Organism: Tipula confusa; assembly: GCA_963556175.1. Lineage (NCBI taxonomy): Eukaryota > Metazoa > Arthropoda > Insecta > Diptera > Tipulidae > Tipula > Tipula confusa. The sequence goes on along the minus strand of OY744477.1, from coordinate 63,194,738 downwards.
TGCATTTTTTCTTTACGACGGCAGTACTTATAATAAGTAGGTTCGTCCTTGATAATTCTAGTAATTTGAGGCATTTTTGTGACATTTTTGCAAAGTGTTTTTCTTAACTTAGTTTTGTCAATATTCTCTTATTTTGAGGACTTTAAGAATAAGACTTTTAAAGGGAAAGGGGAATATCAGTATATTTAAAAATAACTAACCACGTTATTATAATTAAGATGTAAAATCGAGCAACTATGATCTCTGGTTATTTTTTTTACGAAAATTATCTCTTATCTTTTCTTTCTTTTAGCACTTTTTAGTTTTTAGGTATCTATTCCTAGTGGGGTTATTATGGTTATTTTTATTATGGTGTAAAACAGGTTATCTTTGGTAGCTGCTTGCAGTACACAAATTCCGCTAGAATCACTTTTGTCATCCAACGCAAGTCCTTCCCATAATCCACAGGGCTATCCTCCAAAGAGGATGGATTTTCCAGCTGATTGACTAAAATACGATACCTTATAATTTGTTATGTTGAGCGCAATGTACATATATATATATATATATATATATATATATATATATATATATATATATCATGTGGTCTTCTTGGGCAGCAATACGAGTAATTATTATAATCTATAAATCTAAAGACGTGCACAAACTATTAAAACTAAATCTATGTACATTATCTAAAAACAATTAACCTGAAGGCGGATTTAAATATTTGTTACACATTTAGCATCAGGTCATTGTGCCATGAATACAAATTAGATTTATTTGAACGTATACAATAGTTACATACCTGTGTGCATGAAGAGAAAACTATTATAGTAATAATAATAATGTTTTCATTGAAATTAACATTTTTAACAATAATATAATTTAAGTAAAAAATATTGTTACGTCATATTAGGTTTTGCATATTATGTAAATACATACATACATACATATATGTCGTATTAATAAATTTTGTATTGTGCGCTACAACCAGAATAATAAGAAATAAATTTTAGTTTTCTATTCATACAAATAGCCATAAATAAGACGATGAATAAATAATGTAATAGTTGACAATTTTTTATTATTCTAAAGAATTTTAATCGAATTTTTTCGAATTTTTTATTTATACATCAAAAAGTGATTGATTAGTTTTTAATATTATTTTAATTTAACATTACATATCTTGATCGAATAAATTTAATAAAATGTCATCGAAATTGTTATACCACAAAAAAAAATTAAATTAAGAAATATTGGCGGAAAACTACTGTCAACAAAATATTTACATACCGACATACGACCAACAACAACAAAAAATGCCGAAATTAAGATGAAATTTATTTTAATGGATTGTTATGTTTTGGTGGCCGTCGTTCGCTTTTATGAATAAACGTATTGTTGTATATACACATAATAATATATCATAATATATTATAAAAAATTAATTTTTAATTAAGAATTATGTACATACAAAAATAAATAATTATAGTGTATAATTTGTATATATATGGTATTGGGTTAGGTTATTTTTATAATTACATATATTATGAATACCATATGATCATCGCATATGTGTATAATGTGAAGACGCGGGAACTTAAGAGGTTTCTGTTCTTATTATTTGCGTATATATGATATTTGTATGATTATCTCATTTTCTATTTTTAAGAACAAACTATCTATGTTAATTACTTGAAAAATAATTTTTTATTGGCGTTCTTAATTTTAATTTTGTTTAAAATTTTTTTTTATATTTGGCAAACAATGATTTCGATTCGTTTTTAATTTGGTCAGAACTAAATAAACAGGTAGATGAACTCTGAAAAAAAGTAAACAAAATTTTTTACTACTGTATGTCTAATACCACATTTTTCGACTAGATCACCGATTATTTTTTACATATTTGGTAAACAACATATTGCGGTATTTTTCCTTTATTCAAATTTAGGATCATATGGCGTCTAATTGAAAAACACATTTTTCCTCAACGTGCCCATAAAGTGATGGAATGTATAGTGAATTTTCATCTAATTAACTATCTCTAAGGGCAAGCAATTTTATCAGCTTTTCAATATGGGTTTCGTAAAAATCGCTATTTTGGCGATCTTATTGCATATTTAACTGTTGGGCAATTTCTTTTAGAAACATTTTATGGTGCATCAAATCTAAATATTTAGTTCTCTTGTTGTCTACCTTTGAATTGCTTTGTCAAAGAGATTGAATAAAGTTTTACACAATAAGGTTCCAAATTGTGTTCCACCCATAATAAACGTCGTTCTCAATAATATATCCTCCTCTGAATGGTCAGATTCCACCTGATAACAATCGATAGCTTTAGCAAAAGTACGTGCAATACCTCTGGTTTTTTCTGTGACAGCAGACAAGTCATCCAGGAACATTATTTGCTAATGTGATAGGCCGCTTTCATTTTATATGGCTATATTTAGAACATTTGTTTTTTTTTATTATCTGCAATAGTGTGCATGCAACTTGCATCATACTAGTTACCATATTTTAATCTACTAAGATATTTCCTTCTTCTACTTTTGCGCTTTTGAGCCGGTATCCTTTAAAGTACACTCGTACGAAACTCCACGATGCACGTCTTATAGATTTAATTTTAAACGATAGTGTTACCAACCTCTGGTTTAACCAATAAATATAGTTTCAGCATTTGAAGCTCTCTTCGTTGCCTAGGATTAACTCTTTAATTTGCTTAAAGGTGTCGATTACATTTGCTTTATGTTTTCGCTGTAGTTTTATTTATTTTTGTTGCATTGTTTGAAATTGCAGAGGTCATCAGATATAACACAAACGTCGTTTAGAGTGTAATAGGCTTTGTAGTGCCTTTATTCATGGCACTTATATTTTCTCGGGATCCTCGATGCTAGTTTTTGCTTTGATTTTATTTTTATCCGATTCTAATTCTAAACGGTTCAATGGCTGAGGCTTTTTCTCAATGGCTGAGGTCTGAAAACCTTTATTAGCAAAAGCGATTTGTCGAAATATTTAATTAATGCACCGTAAAGACATCAATATTGAGCAGTTTCAGTTTTGATTGTTTTTAATTTTCTTTTTAAATCCCGTAAATATAAAAGAAATTCTCCTTATCTCTAATATTGTTTACGCAAGAGATTTTTTTGATTCTCTCCTCAAATAAATAGGTAAAGGTTTAGGTTTTTTTTGGATGTCATATCTTCTACACTTTACTGTGGTAGCTTTGTTTTAGTACTAAATATCACATCGTTTGCAATCTTTCATTATAAATACACAATACTTAAAATGTTTCGTTATGGCTTGTCGCTGTTAGACCAATTCGTACAACGTCCGCTTTTTCCGTTTTATTGAAACTTTGGTAATATTAACAGTTATAATACTTAAACACAATATTGGCTTCAAACTGACATTTAAATCATTTAAAATTGCATCTAGTTCGCTTTGATTAACATGCCACTTTCCCTTTTAAACAATACAAAAAACAAAAGGGACCACTTTTTGAGTTTTATTAGTGAAATTATTTTTAATATGAAAAATGGTTTGATTTTTTTCTCGTTTGACAACACATGTGTTCTTCTGTTCTCTCAGTTCATTCCACATTCGCACACTCTGAACGAGTTTTTAGATCTATTGGTCTTGATAAGTATAATTTCCAAATTAAGGTTCTTTTTTTACAAACGATTATGATTTTGTCTATTTACTTAATTGATTGATGGTGTCACGGTATACGTATCGAAAAACTTTCTTATCGGTAAAAATCGAAAAATTGATTGATTTTATTAAAATTATATCCCATTATATGTGTTTATTGCTTGTAGAGTTCTGCTGGAAAATGTTTCGAATACATGTATTATATACCCACTTGAATATTCTTTCTAATGTTGTCATTATTTATAGGTTCTATCACCCGTAATATGGTAGCTGTTATTTTACGGTAAAATTTGTATGTTTATGCATGGTTATGTTCATTCCTGGTTACATCATATAAGGTTTTGAGTACCCAGGTCTTCGACAACTACGTCCCGTTTGATTATGAAACCATTAATTAATAGTTACAGTTGCTAAAAACAAGAATCAGAGGAAACGATATATTCCCTTATAAACTTTGGACTTTTACCAGATTAAAGTACGGATTATGATTCAATTAACTATGTATTTTGATTTTCCAGAAGGAACCTTCATATTATTATACTTTCCTCGTGTAATCGGTACGCTGGTTTACTGCTTCAACTGATTTTTTAATATTGCGGAACATGGCCGTTGTTTATTAAAATTAAGGCCTAATGATAGCTTGAGCATTACTGTTTTTAGAAGGAACTCCAAATTGCTATTCCGAGAACTATGTTTCAATGAGTGGCTTCAGCCTGGTGAGACTGATAAACCCTATAACATTGCTTATACCGTTAAGAAGAGAAATCAGACAAGTGTATTACTAGATATCACGGGATTTGAAAGAAGGATGGCTTTGTTAGCAGTTTGATTGTATTTAAGGTTCATTTCAGAATATTGATGAATTTTTTGTGCCTTTTTTGTAATAATAGCTTTTTTTCCTAATAAGATCATTTTAAAATTCAGAATATTATTGACACAGTTATAGTCTGACAGTTTTAAAAGAGTATTTCTTAAGTACTTAGCCTAAATATTCCTTTTGTGCACTGAACCCTAATGTAAGTTTAGGTGTATGTAATCCAACGGAAAAGGTCATTTAGTAACCCAAATTTTAAGCTTAACGCAGGAATATCTTTTTATTGAACAAATGGCTCACACAGATTTGTGAAGTTTTACTGCTTTATTCAATTTGAGTAATGTTTGGCTGATTTTCATTCTACTGTAACTATTGCTTTGTAAATTGGCCTAGAAAATAAGGCGATTATTTGCCTTAAGACAATTCTAGATCGTTTCTAGATCCTCAATATCTTCATTTTTGTAATTTTATCATATAAAAACTATAATTTGTTCGCAAAAACGATCCTATCTCTTTCTGAATCATCCTCTATATAATCTTATCTTCACAATTGTGTAGGTTAGTTTTTTATATGTATTACTCTAAATAGGCATTACACACTATACCAATTACTTTACTAATCGAAAATCATTCAATTTACAAAAATTTTCGCATACCTACACATTTGTGTAAGTCGAGTAATGACCAGTAAAATATTGTATGGCATTTACAAATGATCACATAATTGTGTAAATATGATTTCGAATGGATTTTGAAATGTTCCCTCACCAACACATTTGTGTGAGTTGGGCTAGCGTTACGTTAATTTTGTTTTGTGGATACTAAAGTCGAACTTTCTTTTGCTTTATTCAGGTTGGTACATATTCATATCTTGAGAAGTAGCCTTTTAAATAAGACAGGATATATCACAGTGAAGGATAACCTTCGAAGTACTCATTTTGTTCAAGAAACATTAGTGTTAAGTTGTAAATTTGCCCATAGATTGAAATCTGCATAGTTCATAAAGTTATTTCCGCTAATAACAAACAATAGTCTCAGAACCTTGAACACAAACGTGTGTTGTAAAGACATAATATTGTAATATGGTAAATGTGTTTTGGCCCAACAAAAACCGAATTTAATATAAGTTTACATATATATTTTCCCTGCAAGCAATACCAGCCAGCATATTTAGTGGTCATTTGGCCACAAAATATTCACGCTTCTAGTGTACTTTCTTAACCTAAATACTTAATTAACGATTATATTTAAATTAAATCACGCATTAAAAATTAATTATATGCACATTAATAATTATATTGTCTCAATTAATAAAACTCAAAAAAATATTTGTCTCGCATCTGAATCAGTGAAACTTCCCGTCAAACAAAACTACTAACAAATAACTTCCGTTGTTGTTATCTCATGTTGCCTTTTAAAAAAAAATGATAAAATAAATAAATAAATAGTATGACAACACAACATTGGTTTTAATGAATCAAATCTCACATTTTAATTTAAAAAACTAGTTTAACATTTTTTTAATCTTGTCGTATATTCTGTATTTATGTAGCTATATGGTCCATTAAAATAATAACAATAGTAACAACAATAATAAGAATACTCGTACGAAGAAGTTGTGATAAAATATTCTCAAGGTGGATATAATGATATCATCATCCGCACGATTATGTTTTTTTGAATAAAAGTAAAATCATAAGAAATACGAAAATAATTTAATTGGCTTCTTGGCTTCGTATAAATCATAAATTTTCCATTTTCATCTTATTAAAGACCACACACACATTCACACGCACACATACAAAAGTCTATAAATATATAATATTTTATTATTTATGGTTTAACGATATATTTCCATTTTTAAACATCTTTCACTTTCATCTTTAACCGACATTCGAATAACAATAATCGTATACAGTCATGTTCAAAATTATTTGTGCAAAATGTAGTAATTTTTTACAATATTGCTTCGGAAACAAGATGTGGGCCACAGGTAAAAAAGTATATTTTATATTAAAAACAGACAATAACTAATGGGACCCATACCGGAGTATGACGTCAGAAAAGTTATTGGTGAATTTAATGCCAGTTTAAAATAGTATGATTTATGTGAAAATATAAGTTAATGCTTCCGACATGAAATTTCTACTTTTAAAGAAATTTCCAGCACATTTGACTGTCTAATTATTGTCTAACAATTGTTCCACGCTTTACAGAAGTAGATCCTTGCCTGTATTCCATTTCCATTGCATTTATCAAAGCTATCAAAACTACGTAATTTTCTATAAAAATTTTGGTACCGTGTTCAATTTACAGTTATGATTGGTTTATTTGAGATATAAACAGTGTTTACCTATAGAAGGATTTTTCAAAATGAAAATTCGTTTTGAATGCTGAAAAACTAATATATTTGGGCGTTGATTTTAAGAAAATGACTAACGGAAATCTAAGTATTTGTTGTACGGCTGAAAATGAGTTAAACATGTATAACCACTACTTTGTGGTCTTTCTTTTTAATAGTGCCATCAGGTTTCAAAAATAATTTATAATAACCGAGATAGCTGCATAACAAAGTACTAAGTGTATGTCGTTGTATTTTTAACTTTGTGATGAAAGGTTCTATATGAATAGACAATGTTAGCTACAACACTGTTTCATAAACAATTTGACATTTTTGCTTATGATACAACTTTATTTTATTTTTCGTGCAGTTGCAATCCTTTTATTCAAACAACCAAAAATTAGTAATCCAACACGTCAAAATTTCGTTATTGAATGATTGATTGATCTAGAATGTACGACCAAGCATTAAGCAGGATCCCCCGAAAAGCGCCGGGCCTACCGTACACCCGTTTTTACATATAATTGAAAAGATAAGGTTAGATATTAGTTAATTACTAAGATCGACCCGCCTTCAGACACCGTGACAGCCAAAAGTTAGTAAATTTTTGTGGGTTAGGGGAAGAAAAGGTGTGTCAGTAATGACGGAATTGGTCCGGTTTCCCAGTATCCAATATTCAAACTACTGTTAGTATAAGACAATCATAGTTTTATTGAACTGCTCTGTATTTTGTCATCTCTATCAGCAACTCCAGTATGACACCATTCATCTGTAATCTGCAAAGGTTCCCTGAAAATAGAATTATTTAATTAACTAATTGCTCTTAGTCGAAGGCTGTAATAAATTGGATTATTTGTTTTGCCTGAAATTTACAATTAGTTAATTTATTATATTTTTAAAAATATGAAATTAAAAAAATTATAAAAATTATAAAATAATATAAATTAGATTTTAAAAAATTTATTAAACATTATAAACCAATTGAATTAACCGCCTTACGACAAATACGTCACATAATCGCCAAAAATCTAATTTATATACAGTTTATTTGACACAAAACTTTAAAATTTCTACAAATTAGACCTAAGTAAAAAAAAAAATTGACTAAACATTTTAAATCAACGGGTGTGAAGTTTTCGACCAATAACAAAATCTGTATAAAAAAAAAATAAATAATAATTTAATTTATAATTTAATTTATTTGGTAATTTATTTTACAGTAGGCCAAAAATTTGTTATTTAATGTTAACTTCTTTGGTAATTTACCAACTCTAACTATCATTATATATATTATATATATATTATATATTATTATATATTATAATATATAATAATTAAAATATATAATAATAATATATTATAATATATATTCGTAAACTCAATAAATGTTCGAAACTTATTATTCCTAAATACAAGTAAAGCAAAATCTCTTCTAAAATCAAAAACAATAATAATTCGTAATACTATCCGACCACTAAAAGTTCTTAAAAATATTTAAATACGTCAAATTTAGTGGTTTAGTGGCCAAAGATTGGCCAACTCCCAGAAATTTCCAATAGGCTTGACATATACGCAAAGTTAGCTAAGACTATGAAGACGTGTAGTAAAATAATAGTCAATAGTTATTACGATGGGGTTGAACCTTTTTTTATTGACTGTGAACAATTGAATATTTCATAAAAATTGGAATTTATTGTTTTAGTTTATTAGAGGCCAGCTCACAGAGTTTTCACCGGGATTTCGTTTATGTGAGTAACATATTAAGGGATGTTCTTTTAAATAAAATTAGCCTCATTCTGATATGATGGATTATAGACCTTGTTATTTTGGTTGATAAATGGTCATTTTTGTCTTCTGCTTCGTTGTCGGAGAAAATAAAATGGAGGCGCCTTTAAGACCTTTAGTCATATTACTTGAGACACAGGTTTCAATGGCGTGGATTTCGGCTAGAAAAATACTAAGTGCTCAGTGATTTCGTAATTTTGTGGTTGGGTCAGTTTTGTCCAGCTCAGCAGCTGGTAAAGTTGATCCTTTTAAAGGGGTTTCACACTCTATATTTAAACTTTCTGAATTCATATATAATCCTACGAATAACCGAGAAATGAAGATCACCCATAGATCAGTTTACTGTGGGAAGGCAAAATTTAAACCGGAGGTTGCCTGGTATCCGAGTTCACATACTAACGACTAAGCTCCCTCTTAGACTTGCAGCTCTTGGCGTATGTTGTCCCACCAAAACTTGGGGCAATGGATTACCCGCCACTGCACGGTGGTGTCAGTTACTTAGCTACATTCTGGGATGCATTGCCCAGTTGTTGCCACGAGGAGGCGTAACTACACTAGGGAGAAGTCTTATGAGAATTGCGTATGCCTAGAAATCTTGGACTCTTAAGACCAAACCCAAACAACCAAACGTTCAGAACGTTACTTAAGACTTCCCTTGTAGGCTTTATCCATATTTTCTTCTCACTATTTCCTCTAAAATTTATACTTCATTTTTATCATTTTATCTTATGGAGCGCCCAAATCAATGAGATCCATTTCATTCAATCAGAGAGCCCGTTTATAGGGGTCTTCTTTCATACTTCATTCGGTTTTTTACCAATATGAAGCGCTTAAACCAATGAGATCCATTTTATTCACAATGGATATCCCGTTTATAGGGACCCTGTTCATTCATACAGAAGGAGAGTGATAATACTGAGAATCGCTTGGTTAGCCTTGTTTGAATGAATACTAATTGCTGATTAATAATGACCAATTAGTAATTAGTGATACTGATACTAATTACTGATTTCTAATTACCAATTGGTATGTAGTAATTTATTAGCTAAAAATAGTAGTCTGACTTAGACATTAACCATAGATTAATCGATTTTAATTAGATTATTATTTGAAATTACGTTCTATAGTAAAATAATATTGCTGGATTAACAAACATCTGGTTTGTTGTTAACACGGGAAACTTTTTCAAATCATCGAAAATCTCCCAATTATTATTAGGTCTTTTTATAATTGCAGTATAATGTTTTAATGTGTTATCATAATTTACCATAGCTTTTAAGGTAAAATCTTCATTGTCTAATTTAATATTTGTTTCTAATTTTATTTAAAAGAACATCCCTTAATATGTTACTCACATAAGCGAAATCCCGGTGAAAACTCTGTCAGCTGGCCAATCCACTATACAGTGAACCACTTAAATTCATATAAAAAAGATCAAAGTGACCATTTATCGACCTGAATAACAAGGTCTATAATCCATCATATCAGAATGAAGCTAATTTTATTTGAACAAGATTAACAATAAAAAATTTTCATTAATATTTTTGTTTAAATGTTAAATTATTTTAATTTACTCTTCCTTATTTTACACCATTGCTTTTACCGACTGTTTTACTAATACATGTAAATTTTTTTGTTAATTTAACAAAATACGTTTTGTTATTTGTTGAAAACTTCACACCCGTCTAAATCAATATAATCAATACTAAATACTTTAGATAAACGCTAAAAATCTAACCTATATCCGAAAATATGAAAATATTAAAAAAAATAACAAAAATATAATAATAGCATAACAATACAACAATACAAAAACAAAACAACTCATGTAACAACCAAATACATGTACATGTATTTGCATGCAAATCTCATTTATATTCACCTAACTCGACGTAAGGGTCGGTAATGGTTTTTGAAAGCCATTTGTTATTTAGTTATGGTTATATCTAAATTAAAAAATCAGACATATTTTATGCAAGTGTATGACCAGATTAGCTGAAGTATCACAATGTGCTGATAGAACGCAAAAAAGCACGTTAAAAGTAAACTGCGAATGAGTATTGGGTGTTAAAAGGTAATAGCCAAATAGTTTCAGTTTCAAAACAGACTGCATGGAATAAAACGGAAAAATTAGTGAACTGATCATGTATTTGTATTTGATCCCATTACCTGATAATGTATTGAGATCACGGACTACCTCGTTTTAGTCATTTTAACCTAAGAAGTAACAGTACTATCGCAAATTTCTTAAGGATTATTCATAAAGGTAAGCGATTAAAAAAATATTTTGAGTACTTGCTTTAAATTTTGTACATTAACTTATATTTTATCTTATTTGCAAATGTCGTTTCCAGTAAAGTATACAATTTATAGATTCCATCTAGACTCTAGGCTACTTAATTAACAAAATTAATGCAAATACTTGAAAAGTCGTAACCGAAGTGTGTCTACTCTTCTTTGTTTTAGATACAGCTACCCTTAAAGCTGCATTCAAACATGGTAACATAATTTTCTGGTTAAAAAATGTTCACCACGAAGTTAGCAATATGAGTTAAAATATTCACAACTAGCGCAAAAATATGACTAACTTTACAAAACAAAACTTTATTCATAATGTACATTGTACAGGTTACTTCGTGGATGAAAATTTGTGAACCTGAAATCTTTGCCAAACTAGAGCGTAGCTGGGGATATGCTATTCAGCCTCTGTTAAATGCCATGTGGCATTACGGCGGAAGTCACGTGACACCATAGCTGATAGGACATAATAAATCAGTCAAGTCAAATTTTACCGGCACCTTTTTTAATACCTATATGAAATTTTTGAATAACTATTTCAGGCCCACGTTTTTTCGAAGCAATAAAAAAAATTTTCTGGAGACAAAACACTTTTACTAATTCATAAAATGATTAAATATTTCTACTTAAATGAAATATAAAAAAAATAGAATACACAGTAACTCCCATTAGATGGACTATCTAGGGTAATACTACTATACTTGTCGTCTAACAACCAAAACAATAAGCAACCGTACTCGAACGGTAATTTTCAAATTAGACCTAAATGATTGTATGCGTCACTTTGACAGTTGGAAAAGGAATTGAAACACAATTGTTAGAACAGCTAAGACAAATTATTTAATAGACAAATGAACAAATCCTATTCTAATTCGAGTTACCAAACTCAGTTATATATCAGAAATATATCATTTTTGCTAGGACATTTGTAACACGATAGCTAGCTCGTTAAATAGGCTATAGACCATTTGATATCGAATTAGTACAAGTTCGAAAGTGGAAATAATAATCTGGTTTTCCTGAAGAGTTTAAAACAATTTAAACTTGGGGTACATTTCATGGAAACAGGATGAAGTTAGGTTTTCGATTAATGAGAGTTATATAGAAAAGTTAAAACTGAATATAAAAATAGCTATCTGTATGTTTCTCATTGCTCAAAATTTACTATGTACTCACTCTTTAAGTAGTTTCACTCTATACAGTCGATTATGCTTGTTTTCCTCACATCTATAAATAGATATATAGTATGTAGTTCGACAAAGTTTTTATAGAAAAATTAATCCCGAAAAGATTACAACATATAATTCAAAAATAAGATAACGAACGTCGTTTGCGGTCACAAATACGATAAAGCCGTATCAAAAACAAAGGCGCTTGAATCGTGTAGCACCGGATTCCGAATCTCAATAGAAAAAGGATTCACATTATTTGATTACTATTGGTATTAACGTACAAGGCCCTTTTGGAGTGCGGATTCCAGTGTTATTGATTAATATAAAATTTAAATGCCATTGCTGGCTCTTGTGTATCAACAATCATGATTTTTTCTAGCTATACCTTCCTTAAATTGGCTACATATATCTTCCCGAGTGTTAAAAGTCATCGCTCGTTACCTTTCCGCCAGTGACCAGCTAAAATATCCATGAAGAAAAAGGGGTTAAACCTTTGTGTTTAGAACATAACTAATTTAGTAATGTCAAATTTGTCATAGTACAATTGTTTGACGTCTTCAAACAAATTTAGGTAACTCAGCTTCGTTTGTGGTATTTAAAAAAAAAAAATGTCAATTGCAAAACCCTTACTTAGATTCGTTAAGTGTAAATAAATTATGGTTTTATAAAAATAAATTTGGATCACCATTTGCAAAATAGTGATTGCTTTCCATAATGCTATTGCTAACAAGATTTTGGTGATCACTTAGTGATAACCTATTGAACTATAACAATTTTTTTTATTATAGTTTATAGTTTTATTACATCTGAATTACAATTCTTTTGTGAGATATAACCCATTGGTTAGTTCCGATTTAGTTTATCTTATTCTGACTGTCCTAGTTTTAGAGATCTCGTTCTTAGGAGACGACTTAAATAGGCATTTGTGTTTCCTTGCGTGCTTTCTGATTTATTCGCTGACGTATTCCATCTTCCAACTTTGTTTTAGAATGATTTTATTATTTTCACATTGGTCTTCTTGGTGCATCCCCAAAGCTATATACCGTGGTCCGGATTGAATTTGCCTTTAAAGCAGCAGGTTATGTAGTGATAGCTCGGAATTCCTAACTATCAGCCAGTACACGTTTCTGTATTTGATGTTAAGTTCTTCTTTTTTCTTCTTTTTGGACATGCTAAAATTTCCGAACATACGCAATATTAACAAAAAATTACCGAGCAATTGGCGCATTAGTTCAAACAGCGGTGCTTGGATCGTAATATACCAGGTTCGAATTCCAATGGGGGGAGGGTTGCAAAACGGATTTTTTATCACTTGATTACAATCGGTGATGACGATGAACACATCTATGACCCTCAATTACAGTGCAGAATCCATGGGCCTAACCATCGTTCATGCCAGTATAGACTGGCTGGAGCAATGCAATATGGAGATAGATAATTAAAGCGGACCTGTATTCGCGAAAGAGTTGGGAGAGCTTCGCCCGGAACAGAAAGCATGAAAAACAATAAATTGCATAAGTATAAATGCATAAGTATAATATTTTACAAGTGTTTTCTAATTTCGATAATGAACTAGTACACAACTGCAAAGAACGGGTAACAGCATTAATTAAAATGCGCACATTTTATATGAAGAAGTTTTGCAGTTTCTACTCTTCTTATTGATTTGTGTAAGTGATCTGTAGTAAACATATTATGTAATGCTTCTTCATATCGGAGAACATTTTTAATTAGTGTCTAAATGGCATCGGCTCTCGTAGAGATATCTCGCAAAATGTTTTTAACATTCCATCGACTAGTAGATGCCGAAAAGAAAACATACAGTTGAGGAATTACATTAAAAACTTCCATTATTTTAAATTAACTTTCAGCAGCAGCAACACCGACTAAGTTTATTGAATGACTCGAACATGGAATAAATTCGGCTGACCTATGTTGACATATTGGAATTAATAAAGCCTTGTTCACGGAACTTTTTATTATATTTGCCAAGACTTTCTTGATTATTCAATATAACATTCTTTAAGTTTTTTCCAGTATGTGAATTAATAAGAATAAATGATAGAAAACGCTAATACATAGACTAAGCTTTTAAGGTCATATCGCATAACTACTATAAGCTGAAATGTTGATTCATTTATTTCTTGATCTATGTCTCTTTATAATTACATCACAAAGTTCAAAACCCCAATGTAGTTTCCACTGTAATTTTTATTACATTTCTAACACAAAAAGCAAATGCGTTGGAAGCCAGGAATTGAATGAATGCTACGATCATTTTTAGGACTTCTCTCAAGTAATCTGTTGCTGCAACCTTTTTGTTTTGACGTGGAAATAAAAGAACGAATAGGTGACTTATGGTTAGATGAGTTCTCATGCTCCAATACATTCTGCATAATATTTTTCAAATTGGAACTTTTTTTCATAGTTGGCATTTAGCAGTATGATTAGTTTTCGTTTACACAAACAAACCACATTGCAATTTTCTACCGTTCTAGTTTGTGCAAGTAAATTACACTTTTGTGTCAGCTCCTATTTACTTGTCATGTTCCTTCGTTAAACATCATCTTAGATGATGATTTTAGTAAAGTAATCCTGCATTGCCGAAGTAATAATTTCTGGCCAACGAGCTATTTCGTTTAAAACCCCACAACCCACAGTTTGCTTAATTTTCATTTAAACAATAAGCTTGATCTTTGTCTAATATTTGTAATGAAGTACTATTCACTTTTCTTGTTTTAATGACATGCGCTGTAACAAAATTTTCATTTTTTTACTCCAATCGATGGCGGTCTTCCTTTATTTTTCATTGAACTACTAGATTTCATTTTTTATTTTACTTTGAACAATCAAAAATTATAACCAATGAACAAGAAAACTTTTAATTTTTACTTATTACCCCAACTAACCAAAATTTGTCACTTTGTCCACATATAGTATAGTATCACATATGAAATGTGGGAAAAAATGCAAATTATTAGTATGGAAGTAATGTAAATAATTCTAATATGAATTTGAAGAGTACTAAGTATTAAAAATGTAAAAATATTCAGGCCCGAGGCACGTGTCTTTCTGTAAACGTGGTCCTGGGCCCTTACCGTATTAAAAATCTAAATATATCGGTTTCGATGGGAGATATGACTTGCTTTATCCAGTTGCCAACAGCGCCTTCCAAATGGTGCCTTTTTGCTCAGATATCATGCAAAACCTTAACCAGCAAACTTACAGTCTTTTTACTTCATGCATGTCATCAGAAATTTTAAAAAATTCCTGATTTTGTAGTTTAAAAAAAAACTTGGCAAACATAATAGTAATCTTATTTGAGGCCATATATCATGCGCATGACTGTTCTTTCAATTGCCATTAGCCATCTGTCATACTGATCCACTAGAGTCTAACTCTCACTCCCAAACATGATTGGTCTGAATTTAGCAGAGGACGTAGGACAGACAAAGCACTTTTGTCTGCGACAAAATGCGCTTTTATATTTCTTCCCACGCAAATTTTCATAAGTTGCAAGGAACCCACGGTATCGCAAACTTATCACTTCTTCAAATTTTCACATTTTGGGCGGTCTCCTTTTTTAAGGATATAGACCATAACGCTCCAACTTTTCCTTGAGCAGTAACTTTATTTTGATAGTTCCCTTCGAATACGCAAATGATTTTTTTAGTCTCTCCATGGTCAGTTTGAATTCTTCATTTGGCCCGGTTGACAACTTTTAAGGACAGTAATTGAAACTCGTTGAACATTGAGTAAATCAGACAAATGCTCCTTCCAAGTGACGATGCATCGATGTTAGAAGTAAAAAGTTTTCTAATTTGGTCCCTTTCATATAAGACTGAAGCACTTTCGTACAAATAATTTTGAACATGACTGTACAAATTTTGTAAAATTTTCACCCATTTATATATTATGAGCTAAGTAAATTATTTATTATAGATTTATATATATATAAAAAAAAAACAACAACTAATAAATCACAATTAGATCGACTCATTGTAACATAAATTTTATGTGTGTACATCGTTAAAAAAATACAACAACAACAGCAACATACAATTTAAAGTTTTAAGGTTCACGAACGCCTCGGGTTTAATCATTTGATGATTACGATTATTATAGCTGTCGATGTGCTGCCTAATTGTATATAAATAAATTGTGACTGAACGAACAATTTTTTTTGACGTTGTTGTATTTGTATTTCAACAAACAGTTTTTTTTTATTACTTTCGCCATCATTCATGTTAATTACTTAAATCAACAATAGTTTTTAGTTTGGGTTCTGCTGTCTTCATGTGCTTGATTATCATCAGCATAATATTTATTTTAGTTTTATTATTTTTTATTATTATTATTATTATTGTCTTTAATTAAATGTTTAGTTTAAGTTTTGTTTATAGTTGCTTTATTTATACGTTTATATATGTGTGTGTGTGTGTATATAGTGAGAAATGAAAATGATATGACATTAAATTGATGGCGCTATAAATTTAACATTGAAATATTTTATGACTTTATAGTTATGGATTTTTTAATGGTTTAGGAATGTGCCTTTTTAAATTTTGAGCAATTGTTGTTTAATTAATGCTTAATTTGCACACTTTTTAGACTTAGTTAATAAGTAGGTATGAACAACTTATATGCGATTTATTGACTTTTTATGCATATTCGTAGATTTGTAGGCTATATAAGTATACACTTTATTGCCCCTATTAAAGATTTTGACTGTTTCGAGTAACCGATTTACTAAAACATGCTAATTGACTTTAGTAATCACCTGATTAATAAATTTTCTGTAATGAAAGGTTAAGAAATATGTATATTCCTTCGTTTTTATGATGCTGAAGGTACAGAATTGCGATTTAACATAATTTGATTTTTTTTCCTGAATAACTCAAAACTATTGGACAGATTTTGACAATTTGTACACTTGTTTCGGCTAATGCTATGCTCTGCGCATACGATCTTCGTATATCTGACGCAATCGTGGCAGGTATTTTCTTCGAAATGCACATATAGCAGTTTCTTTAATTTTTTATACGGCATGTGGTGTCCCATTCAGGAATATTGTTCGCTTCAAAGCCCTTGTCTTCATGGTTTTCATACAACGGACTGTACTCAATATTAAAATTCAGATACTATAATTATTAATTCGCATTTTGCATTTTTCTTACTTCAGCAAATGGCAAAGCTGCTCTGCCAATTGTTCTGACTTCTTTGAGTCTTATTCGTAGAACCCATCAGGTGGTTTAATTTATTAAAATAATCGCAACAACGGCAGCCGTGTTCGGAACGATATGAAATATGGCCAGATACCATCGTGAAATTGTTCTTTTTGTTCAAACATAGAGATGATCCATTGGTATCCAAGCCACCCTTGGTTTTAATTGAATACATTATCATCATTTATGGCTTGTTCTTTAGATTTCCTGTCACAGCTGCATTTATTTAGGACAACAGAACTGCAGAACTGCTTCTTGCTGGGATGTAGTAGCCTGATTTATCTTATATGAGCAAAATTCCAATAGGAAAACTGAAAATTCGTTATCCGTAATTGGCTTCCATGTACAGGGTTGTTTGTGTGGATTTTGAAAATTTCATGCATCATTTGGATTCTGCTTTTTTATTCAAATATCGAAATAATCGGATTTGGTCCCTTAAAATTTGATTCTCGAATTATGTTGCAAACTGGCTTGCGATTGCAAATAAGTTGATGTGTATACCATTTTACATCGTTTTACTATCATAGTCCAGTTGGCATTTTATGATTACCTTCCATCTCTTCAGCTTCACATGCTTCTTTGAGGTCTAGATCCTTAGTTATCTTTATACGACATCCTAAAATAGCAAAAATCACATTATATTTTTCCTGCTTTATTTTTTTTATTTTGCACTCAAATTTTGAGAAAAAAATTATTGCAGAGGTACTGAGCGTAGCAGCAACTTTGTCCAACATGTCCAACTTTGGGGATGTACTAAGGAAATAAATGCCAAAGTAGTTTCAAAAAGTTTTCACTCCGACTTGCTTGATATCCAAACGAAAAAGGTAAGAGAGACGGCGTTATCCATTTCGACATAATTATACTACTTTTTAACTTTCGTTTGTCATCGTTTCACTATCGGTCGGCTATTTTTTCAGTATCGTCGTAAGTCATGGTTTATTAAATTATCGTCGTATTTTTGATCATCGTTAAATATTGAGAGTACCAAAGATATTCCTTACACTATGATTGCTAAATGCTAGTCTAAAATAAGATTTGCAACGAAAAAGGTTTCAGCTGATTGAAGCTGGTTTAGCGACACTCATTTCGATAGAGTTTATTATACTTTTTCTGTCCTACGTCTTTATGTGAACGTCCATGGTGAATCCAATTGGATTATGAATATCCAAAACTGTGTTTTTGAGGGTTTGCTACTGTGAGGTAGATCAGGTGCTTACGAAGGGCAAAGATACGTATAATAAGAAGATTTCGACTGAGAACTTTCTAGGTGGTTTAATGGTTTGTCCATAAACTGGTTCAGCTAGTGAGCACTTCAGATCTTCTTCACTGTGACTCAGACACCTAGAAGTGCTTGGACACCAATTATGGGTGATTCTAAGCTCAAATGGATCGAAGTGCTTCTGGCCATTAGGGCAGCTTTGAGCTGGAGACAAGGCGTTTTGCTAACTTGGCGAAAAAATGTGACTCAAACTTTGGTGGATCCTTGATCAGTAGCAATGTTACTCGGAACTTCAAATCGCGACACGAAATTATTTACGAAAGTCATGGTAATAGTGGCTGCAGTGATATCGTTCATACAATACGACCATTGAGTGAATCGACCGACACAGGTTAAAAATAATATTGAAAAATATTGTGTGAAGTTCGGAACCAGAGAATAAATTGTGAAGTTCTAAGTCTGCTTTTTGGACTAAGAAAATTTTATTACTTTCAAAATTGGTATCGACCGTCGCAGTTTTGCTTTCGTTGGTGCGAGACAGCGCGTCTGCAAACACTTTATATTTTTAGTTGAACATGCTGAATGGCCATGCTATATCGACTATATTGAAATCTATGTGACGAGGTTGTCCCGGATTTTTTTCAGTTTTCGACTGTTTAGAGGCTTACGATCGGTATTCCTTTGTAACGACGCACTATTTGGGTTGCACTACCACGGATTGTAAATGAGTGACTGTTGGTGAATTGTATGCAGTCTATGATAGCGGCCTATTTTTTAAATACACGTTCTCTAAACTAATGCGGTTATAAATGGCGCCGAATTTATTATTAAAGTATGTGAAGTGAATAGTTATAAAGAGTTTGTACATATCGAAGGAAACTGAAAGTGATTCAGAAGAAAGTTCGGTATTTTATCAGAAAAAACGAAATAGATGTCATGTTAACCATGGATTTAGAAAACGAATAGATCCAACCCAATGGAAAATAAGTTTTTCTGGGCGGGATAGTAAGTACGGAGAGGAAAACGCCCAAGTCTTTATAATGAGACTAAAGGAACACGTGCCTCAAGATGATGTGCCTAATTATGAGTTGGTTATTTTAATGAGGAATTATGTGACAGACAAAGCCGACAAATGGTATTACAATTTTATAAGACAAAACAAAAACGCATCGTGGAAACAGATGAAAGCATCGTTACTTGACTGCTTCAGTAGTTTAGAAGGAGACCGTGAGATCCGAAAATATATTCGAAGTCAAAAATAATTATCAAAAAGAATCATTTAAAAAATATTATCTATCTGAAATTAAAAGTGCAAACTATCGTCTGGTTAATCCTTTACCACCGGAGGAGATATTAGACTTACTCCTAGATAATATGAATCCTGCGTTGAAAAATGCCACTCAGCATATGCAAATTGATTCTTACTCGTCCTTGAAGAAAATTTGCGATAATTTCGAGAAACTGTGGAATACATCTGGCTTTGACCCACGTAAGATAATCGAGTCACGCACACGACGCTCTCACACAATAGCCCAAATTTCTGAGCAAGATGGTCCGAAATGCAGTTATAATAGCGATGGAAAAAGAAATGTTCAACAAGAGGAGCTATTATGTAGAAGCGATGAACCGATCCACGTTTATAGTTTGTTGGAATTGCAAAGATATTGGCCATCAATTTTCAACATTTTCATAGGAGAAAACTAATAGTTTGGTGAAGATTGTGGATTAACTTGTTTTAAGGTAGATGATTGCTACAGATGTCAAAAGAAACGAGCTATGCGAAATATAGCTCCGAACGCTGCTTATGCGGGGTAACCTCGTTTGGTCAAAATGTTTCACTCCCGATTCCCCATTACAGCAAACCAATCACCAATCTGAAACTATAATGTTGTATAACTTCTGCTAATCACCCAAATAGACGATTACGTAGACGATTGACGTTTTCAAATCAGACTGAAATTATCAAACTATGCATAGTCCCGTCGTTAAAATCTGAAGTATATCTTGGAGTTGATTTCTGGCTAAAATTCACAATTGCTCCAGAAATTATAAGCGAAATATCGGAAGTACAAAGTACAAACCACCATCTATTAAGCTCTACTCAGGAACATCTATTAAAAATGGTAATTGAACAGTTCCCTGTATTCTCAACTAACGGTTTGGGAAAACGAATCTCGTAGAACACGTTATTGATGTAGGCGATACTATTCCAATTAAGCAAAGACATTACTCTGTGAATGCTAGCCCTGGGAGTAATTGAGGAGAGCTCTGGCCCATGAAGTTCACCAGTGGTATTAGTTACTAATCGGAAACATATACTAATGATACTAATGGTAAAGTTAATGGGAAACACCCATTAATGGGAAAAATGCAAGAAACGAAATTTATTACCAGCCTCGATCTTAAAGATGCCTTTTGGCAAATTCCGTTAGCCATCATTTCCAGAGGAATAACAGCGTTCACAGTTCCAGGTCGGCCTTTATATCAGTTTGGTGTTATGCCATTTGGTGTGTGCAATGCGCCTCAGATAATGTGTAGACTAATGGATCGCGTTATACCACATCAGCTTAGAGAAGGTGTATTTGTTTATCTTGACGGTTTACTAATTGTCTCAGCTGGATTTGACGAGAAGTGGAAAACCGTAGCGGAATTATTGAAAAGAGCCGAATTTACCATTAATATTGAGAAAAGTCATTTTTTATTAAAAAAAATCCAATATTTTGGGTACATAATTGGAGATCAAGGGTTAAAGACAGATCCTAAAAAAGTTGAGGCAGTTAAAAGTTTTCCAATGCCAAAGACTGTTAAACAAACGTGCCGGTTACTTGGAATGGCAGGTTGGTATCATCGGTTTATACAAAATTTCTCAGATGTTACCACCCCCATTACCAATTTACTACCAAAGGCGTAAAATTTCATTGAAACAAAGAAGCAGATTTGGCATTTGAAAAGTTAAAGAAACTTTTGTGTCACGCTCCTGTTCTTCACAACCCAGACTTTTACAGTTCTACATTCGATGTGATGCTAGTATTCAGGGAATTGGGGATGTGTGTACTTTTCCAATTAGATGACGATAATAGTGAGAGACCAAGTGCGTTCATATCTCAAAAACTGAATTTAGCACTACAGAATTATACAGTAACAGAGCAAGAGAGTCTAGCCGCGGTTATAGTAAATTGTTTACGAGAAGAGATTTTTTCATTATTTAGCGTTCCTCTAACAATATATTCTGACAATGGCGTACAATTCGTGGGGAAAGACTTCCAATCACTATTAAATGAGTACGACATCAAAACAGAGCGGGTTAATCGTTCAATAATTGCAGCAATCAGAGCTTATTTAACTGGTAAGCATACAGCCTGGGACAAACACCTGCCCCAAATTTCAAGTGCCCTGCGAAATTCAGTTCATGAATCAACCGATTATTCACTTCATTTTCTTTTATACGAATATCATAAAATTGGACATGGAAAGGAATACAAACTGCTTAATGAATAAAACCTTTGTGATGGAGCTCGGCTTGATTGGATGGAAGTGAGTGATAGACTTCAGGTTATACATGCTGAAATTAAGAAAAAAATTATACGTTATCGTATAATAAATACGCTAACGCTATATACCATATAACGGTGTATACCATATAATGAATATTAAGGTCTAAGAAACTTTCATCTCCTCAAAATGTGCGATTTCAGCTTAAAGAATTGTGATTTCTTTGGCCTATTGTCTGATTCTCATGCTCGAAAATAATTTATAAAAAAAGACAAATATTGAAAATTTTGTAGCCTAACCTTTTATCTGATTGATAATGAATTACATCGTCTCCAAGATAATTTAGCAATATTTTCCTACAATTCATCTTTATTATTAGGGTAAGTAGCGCACCCACATGGTCGCCCTAGATGGCGCGCGCATCTGTCTAACAGGAACTGCTTTATACTCGTATACTTTCTCGATTTATTGGTGGATCAGCAAGAACGTCAGTTATTTTCGCGACTGCCTCTAGTGTTAGCAGATTCCTAATGCAGATTTGGCGGAGCACCATATAGTCTCACCAAATCATTTGGTGGTCGACACTAAAACGACAAAATGCCTGCTGATCAAAGTCAAAACTTTTCTAATATGCAATTGTAAAATTCAAAAAATCCAAAACTCCCGATAACCTTTTTATGTATATATAGTCCGCCAGATGTGTTCAACAATTAATCATTAAAATTTGGTTAAACTCGAAATAGTTGATATAATCTAACACTAAATAACATATATTCGCGCGTAAATGATGTCACCTACAATGTTTTATCTCGCACATCGTGCAGCTTTGGAGATCACAAAAAAACGATAATAAATCGACTTCTTGCTGGGCGATGATTCTATATACGCGAGTTTAAATAAATAGCGACAATTTGAAGCGATCATTAATTATTCGCGATTTTAATAGCAACATTTTAAAATTAAAAAAAAATAAAAAATTTAAAAGTTCGGTTATTGAACTATCATGAATCTATATACCAACGGGTTTATCGTGTTATTTACTTAAAGACTTATTCGACATAGTAATTTGTTTGATGAATTATTTATACAAAATTTTAGTCATTCATTGCAAAAACTATAAAATCGTACAAAAAAAAAAGCAAAAAAAATTCTCACAAATAAAAAAAAATGTGCTTACGTTGAATTATTATAATATCAAAATGTGAAATATGACCATCAACATATACTCATATGTGTGTGTGTAACATATTCATTCCATATACTATTAAAATGTATGATCGAGGATGGATTTGTTTATGTTAAGTATTATTATGTACCATAAAATATATTTTTAATTGGATTAAACCCCTACACAAAACTAGTCTCTAGATACGCTCATATATAGAAACTATTAAATCAATAATCACTTTACTTAACTTTGTGGGCGTACATTACTATTTATATTATGATTTACATTTGCACATACCACTTACATAATATATAAATTACGATAAGTCATCGTTTATTATAAATTTAGGTGAAGGGTTCACCTACTGTTCTAAGAGTCTTGAACAACAACCAATAACATGTTTTAACTCAATCATAAATTATGATATTACGCATACGTGTACCGCGACGATGTCTTATTTATGTGATTAGCCTGTCAATCAAATTTAATTACATGACATCTATAAATTTTTTTGAAAACAAATCAATAAATTTTACGCATAACGACATAAGTCGTGTATCTCGGATAAAAAAAACTTTAAAATTTATTCATTTTCCCGCCAAAAATCATTTCAATTATTGTAGAGTGCTTGCTTCTTTTTAATTGACGAAAAATTAGTTAAGTAGATTGTTAGATAAGATAGCCAAGATGATAGCTGCTAATTTAATTTTAGATTAATTTTTTTTTTGTTAATTTTTGATTAATTTCGAATCAATCAATCAATCAATCAAAGGTATATAGAACTTAAGATCAGATAACAATATTACTAATTTTGATCGAGATACACATAGTTGAGATTGTTTTTTGTTTTTATTAAAATGATTAAAAGCCATTTTGTCTCGTAACATAATTGATAAGTTGTCAGTTTATGTCTCGAAAGTTGGTTTTTGATCGATTTTTAACCGAATATTTCTAGATGTTTCGTAATATTTAGAAAGAGAGGAAAAATGTGTATGCTGCGCAAAGTAGAGCTATGCCGCGATAGTTTTTGTATTTTGAGCGATCGCTTTTTTATGGCATAACGTCCGCACTTCCCACTTATCAGGTATAATTTCGCATTGCCATACTAATCGAATAAGGTCGAAAAGAGAGCTCCTTAAGATATCCCCTTTAAATATTATTTTAAAGCTGTTGCTTTCAATGATTTGAAATTCATTTATGCATCTAAGTTTATAATGTCTCCACATTACATCAGTTGCGTTATGTAAATTTTTATGTCAGCAAATTGGAGCTAAGAAGGAAGAGCTAACCTACCGCTTGCTTGTTTCATTCTATTCACCAAATCACTCAACGTCAGTCGCAGCTTTACCTTCATCTTCATATTCCGCAAAGTTACCACCTCATTTTCTTCTCGTGACACTGGAGTCATCTACTGGATAATACTACGATATTATATTATAATAAGTGAAACGTGGCTTCGAAAAAACACATACGACTTCTACACAATTCTCAAAGGTGGTGGCGGATTTCTAGCAGCCTGTAAAGAATAATATTTTCAGTAAATTGATTCTCGGGGTACTTTGGTTCAACGTTGATGGTGTTTGTTCGCCTTCCACGACTGATGAAAGAGCAATCACATTGTTGGATTACTGCGCACCCATTTCAGCTACACAGGTTAACTGAATATTCAACTCGGTAAATTTCTGGATTTGTTATTTACGAATGATGTATTATTTTCCGAAGTCTTATCATGCGAGGACTTTGCTGGTTGCAAGAACACCTATCATACACGAAATTCGATAAATATTGACATTGAGCTTCATGGATCATTATTTTATACTGATTTTGCTCACGCCCGCAAGCAGTTCAAAATCTTGAATTGGTCTTTGTACAACAATTACATGTTGTAGACAGAAGATGATCCAAAGCAAATCCGAAGGCACTTTGGAAATTTATTAACTATAAAAGAAAAACATCTGGGTTCCCTTCGTCGATGAATTATCAGAGCTTGACCGCCAACTCCATTTCTGGCATATGTGATCTATTTGCGGATTTTTTTGCATCGGTTTATGAGCCAGCATCGCCATCTTTTGTCACTTTACGAAATTTCGTCAGCAGTTCCAATTGCAGTTTCGGTTGTATCAAGTTTACGGTAGACGAGGTTTGCGATAGGTTACTCAATCTTGATATTAATAAGAGCGGCATGCTAACATTCTGCCTATTTTATTCGAAAGCTATGCAGATAGTTTGGCTTCTTACGTTACCTTATGTATCCTATTGTTAAGTCAGGCAGAAGAAATGATGTAAGGATTCCCTTTTTGTCGGTCTTACCAACACTTTTTGGATCAGTGGCTTTTAATGTATTGTCTTTTCACATCAGACCTATCGTTTCTCCTGCTCAACATGGGTTTTTTCTGGAAGATCAACGGTTACTAATTTAATTAAATTTTGCTGCGATCTATTTAGTAGAGTTATAACTCCAAAAATCTGTACTAGTTTGGCTAAAGCCTTCGATAAAATCGATTACGCCAGTCTCATCGCCAAGATACAGAACTTGCATTGTCAGTATGTCTGCGTTAAATAGTTAACGTCTTATCTTTCAGATCAATGGCAGTTCGTAAAGATTTCCCATTGTTTTTATCGATATTTTCGTGCTACTTCTGAAGTGCCTCAGGGCAGTCAGATTGGCTCTTTTGTATTCATAATATTTATCAACGATGTAGTCGAGTGCGTCAAGTTCGCGAAATGTCTACAGATGACATTAAAATATTTACCCCAATCGCAAACTTATCCGACTGCCTGTTGCTGCAAAGTGATTAGTGTGCAAAAGGTTAGTGTAAGGATTCGCCGTTCTGTAGGTAATTTATCTGTATGCGGTTTGATGATTTGAACGCGCCGATCTCAGGAAAAATTATCTTTATATTTGGCAAATCTCCAGCAAACAATTGAACTCGGCAAAACAGTGGATTTGAACAATCTTACACATTATGTCAGTCACGAGGCCTTTGGTGGTTGTTTTGTCAAATTTGTCAAGAAATATCTCGACGTGATCCGTCTTTAGCTTTGCAAACGGGAATTTAAATAATCGCGCATCTCATATGGAAACAGGAAAAATCTCTACTTTCTGTAAGTGCAACAGCATTTACCGAAACCTTTTCGTCCTTGCAACGGAGCCAAATCTGCTCCTAAGTCGAATTTAGGGTGAACGTCCTGCTAGTTCCAGAATTGCCATATAGTGTTGGCAGATGTTTCTCTGACTAACATGTACATATTTGTCAATGACGAGTGAAGGTCGTTTTCGTTCTGCCAACAGGTTGTTTTACCGCGGAACGGAAAATAACGGACAAGAAGATGCCTATCCGAGGCAACACAAAGCAGAGATAAAAAAATGCTTTATGGGAGCTAGCTGAAGGTTTATCGCTCTGAATGTTTATCAAGATCTGGAGTGTTTCTGATTTTTGTTCGAATATTTCAAATATCTTCTCGCAAACTGGAAGATATCTCTTTGAGCTATATCCCTTTGGCAGTACTTCAATAACGTTGAAAGTGTTGGAGACAATGTTAGTCCATCCACTGGGACGATGCAGGGAAAGATATGCCATTGTAAAGATATGATCTTGTCTGCTGATATTCCGCACCAAACTGTGACTCTAAGTGAATGCAATGGACGCTGTTGGATCACTCTTGAGTTTCCAGTGCCACAGATTCTATAATTTTGCTTATTAATTAATTTTCACTTAAATGGAAATGCGCTTCATCGGCTATTATACTTTTTTTCATAAAATCAGGATCATCCTTTTTCAGTCAATTTTGCACAAAACTGTAAAAGGGGTTTACATAGCCTTGCGGCAAAATTTCATGCACCATTTGTATCTTGTACGGAAACAGCAATACATTTTTTGTCATTATTCTCCGCAGTGATGTTCTGAACATTGGAAGATGAGTGGCACAGTTACGAGTCGATGTTTCAGGGTTCTCATTTACGTTCTCCCGAACTCGTTCGATATTATCTTGGATCAGATCCCGATGACTGAAAGCGAGCGTGACTATATTGCGTACATGATTTTGTCGAAATTTTTTTCGTGTATGATTTATGGAATTTTTACTAGCAAAATAAAACTAAACAATTTTTGGCTAGTACCTCGATCGTTTACATGGCTACTGAATCTCCCAAACGTGGTTCATAATACTGAAAAATAAAAAGAGAAAAAGAAAAAAAAAATACAAAATAAAAAAATTATATCAAAAATACAATGTTATGGCCTACCCTGTATATGAACAGCTTCAACAGCCACTATTCATATAGTCTCGATTAACAATAGACCTAGGTCTGAAACTCTGAAGCTATGGTGCAATCCAGTGGCTCCTTTAAAGAAGTAACGAGAAACTTGCTCATTGCAGAATTGTTGTACTCTTAAAACTTCAGCCTTCCACCATTCCCACTCTTTCCAAATACCAATTATCCTGATGGTTCCGTGCGATTGTAAAACGAATTTGCACTTTTATATAAGAAATATCCAGTTGCTCGACAGCAAGACGACACTGCTCATCAAATCAATAATTTTTGGGTTTAATTTTTACCATACTTAGAGTCGTCTGAGCAACACCGACAACCGAAGTTTTCAATACCTCCCATAGAGCGTTCACATCATCAAAACGGTAGTTGATTTGCTGTTTAATTTTCGACGGATAAGATTTCACATATTCAAAGACGAGAGACCTTCCCTTCAAAAATAATAAATGGTCAATTAGACGGTATGTCTTACGAGGTTGTCTCCATGTCTTCAAGTGAATATTCTTATGAAGAAACAATGAGTTCATTCGCGATCGCAAAGCACATCATTCTTTCCTCAATGACGGTCACTAGTTTATGTCAGCAGTACGCACTTATATTTTCACGTGTGTAAGTCTAATTTTTGACAGCTCTAGCATTAAAGTCATTAATGACTATTCAGAAGTCACCGAGCAATTGGCGCAGTGGTTAAAGCTGCGGTGTTTGGGACGGGAGGTACCGGGTTCGAATCCCAACAGGGGAGGGTTGCAAAAGGGATTTTTCATCACCTGATTACGGCCGGTGATGACGATGAACGCAACTATGACCCCCTGTTGGAGGTTAGAAACCATCGTTCATGCCAGTCAGGCTGGCTGGAGCAATACAATGTGCAGATGGATATATACAAATCGCGAACCTGTATTTGCGCGTCCTTGATTTGGCTAGAAACGGCATAAAGTAGGACGTTAAGTTAACAGCGAAAGAGTTCGGAGAGCTTCGGCCTCAAAACAGATTGCATGGAATAAAAACTAAAAAAAAAAAAGACTATTCTGAAGTCTTGCTCCGGTATGGATCCCATTAGATCATCCAAATTGTTATAAAATCTTTGGTAAAGCAATGTTAAGCCATGGGACACATGATCTCCACATTTTGTAGATTATTTGAACAGTAAAGTATTTTACGGATGCGGATGGTCCGCCCTGCGATCCAAACTTTGTTTGTAGATGGGCGAATAGTTCACAAATAATTTTTTTACTGAGAGATCTTCTCTGTCAAAACAATTGAGTTCTTTTTTTTAAGTGCAATGTTAAAGTTTTCTAAATATTTAAGGTAAATGTTTCGTAAACTTACAACTAGAATACAATACCATATCCGGACAAGCGAATTGGAAAACCTAATATAAGCAACGCTGCAAGCAATTTCACTTTATATATTTCCACTAATTTTATCTCATATGCCGCGCGAGAGATGATAATTAGCAACATTAGCGTAAAAAAAATATTATGGAAAATTGTTAGACTCCAATGATGTTGTATAGTCGTATATTTAGAAGAGTTAATTCCTGTTACATTTACGAGTACATGTTACATGAGAAGAAAATCACACTTTTTGCAATTATAAAATTTTCATCCGACATTTTTTTTTTTTTGCTATATTTTCATTACCATAATTTTGTAAATTAGTTTTTATTATTTATGGTTTCCGTCAACAATAATTATCATATAAATTTCATCTTATATTATAATTTGTGTTGTTACAGTTTCATTAACACATATATCACACACATGTTTATGTATAATCCAACAAAATGTGGAACAATACGTAATTAGTGGAAATGTGTGGTAAAATTGTGGATGATGGATTTAGGATAATTTACAAAAAAAAATTATTTAGGTGTAATAAATAATTACATTATTTATAGTTGAAATTTTATTATACATGATAATTATGATTATAATCATGTTTTGAATGAATTACATTTCAACCCTGCCGTATATACAGTCAAATGAAATGGAATTTCAAATATCTGCATGTGTCGTTCATATGCGATAGTGGAAATTTGTTGAATATTGAAATATAATACCCTCATCATTGGAATGGTATGATGTAATCTAACATTAGTGTCGGTTATATCTTTTCCTTTTATAAACGTATCATAATATGCTTATATGTAAAACAACTGTGGTTCCCACTAGAAATCAGATTCGTTTAGATATAGCTTTTTGCAGACAGAATAATATGACTTAGATCTGAAGGTAAGGTGCAAACCGGTTTCTCCTTTAAGTAAGTAACGCGAAGTGCGATTTTTTTGGTCTGCAAGTTTGCTTAGCGGTACACTAAGTACGCGCACTTCTCTAAAGGTTTTATTCTGTTGCGCGACAGTAACAAGATACTCCAAGATGAGCAACATGATAAGTTATTAGTTTTCACTATGATATTTCTAAAAAGATTTTGATATTACGTTTTTCATTATCATTTAACAGACCTTTACAGTTGAAATACAAAGTTCATTGTTCAGTAATCCCTGTCATATACAATAAGATCGTCGTTTGCAATTGCAAAGTGTTGAATTTTCTTCTTACTATCGGCCACTATTTCGTGTTGAGAGTACGGCCCTATATTTTGATATAAATTTGTCTGGTTTTTGCCAGCTCAAGCATTATTCTGGTCAACTATTTTTCTGGTGTCGTGCTCCTATGGATCTCATCAGATCATCCAAATTGGTGATAAATAAGTCTTTATCTTTGATTAGTGGCTATCAAGAAAACCAGTCGTGTTTAATTTTACTACTTAAGCCAGGAAAGAGTATCACTTGGAACTTGTTGATCTCCAGGTAACGTAAAGTTCTAAAAGTGGGAATTATGTGTCCCAGGGCTCTACATCACTTTAAAGTAGAAGTGACCTCGGCAATCTTGTTGGTGCTTTAACCGAAACTTACGTTTCATCAAGTTTTACATAAAGGGTGATTTTTTAACTATTTTCTTTTTGGCAACACTGATTTTGACAGGTCACGTATGTTTCGTGTTTTGTATCTCTGTCAAACATCTTCAGATTGGTCTATAGTTTAACCATAAATCGTCTTACACACGACCAACGCTTGCAAATCATTGAATTTTATTATCAAAATGCGTGCTCTGTTAAGACAGTTCATCGCGCGCTTCTTCCATTTTATGGTCAGTTTAATCGACCCACTGAAGTGGCTATCCGGGCTTTTATGAAATGAACCAATTGAGAGGCAAGTTTGGTGAACACTTTATTTCACGTTTGGGACCGGTCAATTGGCCGCCTAGATCGTGCGATTTAACGTCTTTAGATTATTTTTTGTAGGGTTATGTTAAGGCTCATGTCTATACTGGCAAGCCTGTTTTGACTGACGCATTTGAAGACAGCATTGAAGCATTAATTTGTGAGATACCAGTCGAAATGTTCGAAAGTGTATGCCAAAATTGGACTAAGCGGATGGACCAAAAAAAAAATTGTTAAACGCGAACAATAGTAATAAACTCAGTGCGACGAACTCTAGTGACCGTGGTCAGTGTAAAAATAAACTAGTGTGAACGGGTTAAGATAGTTATATCACTGTTCACTCAAAAAGAAAACGGAGTCCGAGATCTGCCTAGTTTGCTAACCAGACTGATCTAGGTTTTAACCAAATACCTTTTGACAACCGATTCTTTAGTTTAGAGATCGATGACCCCAATTTAACGCCAAAATTGAAAACAGAGTAACCTCCTCCTATTTATTTAAGGGAAGCGTCTTATGCAAGACTAACAGATTCTAAAGTTTATATTGCTCCGCTCAAGAGCCATAGTTAAACATTTTGACGAAGTTGGTAAAATATATTACACATACCAGCTAAAAAGTCAAATAGGGCTGACTGTTGTGCTAAAAGGAATTGAAAGTAGATGTTAGCGACCTCCATGTTGCACTTGCTGCGGAAGGTTGCCATGCCAAGTCTATTGGTAATATAGTAAACCGTGAGAGCAAAACTCAACCAACGTTCTGTTTAGAACTAGAGGAAGATAAGTCAAAAGGAGTTCAGAATATTTATAATCTGAAATATATGCTCTCTCGCAAAATAGAAATTGGAGAACCTAAGAAGAGGGCTAAACCAGTTGATAAATAACAGTGTGATAAATCTCGCAATGACCCAACTGTGAAATGTTGTAGTAACTGCGGTGAAAATTACAAAATATGAATACGCTTATGGAAATTATAGTCAAAAACCAAAAATAACAGTACTAAAAATAGCTTTTTGGAATGCAAACGGGCTTTCTCAGCATAAATCTGAGGTATAAACCTCACTAAAGATCACATCCAAGCAACCAATACCGGTTTGGAAAAATGGTTTGGGAAATTTGTAATATCGGCCGTCTACTGTCCACCGAAACACAACATTAAAAAACCGCTAAACATGTGCAATGGGGTTCAAGGTTGAAGTCCCCTAAGGGCAAGCAACTCTACGAAGTAATAAATGAGAAAAACCTAGATTACTTATCATCTGGACATCCCACATATTAGCCTACAGATAGGAGGAAAATATCTGATTTACAAGATTTCTGCGTAATACGAGCAATACGAAGCACTAATGCTCAAGTCGAAGACTGTTATGATTTATCATCAAATCTCTCACCAATAATAGTAATACTAAGTATCCAAGCATTACAAATAGAACCACCTCAACATTTAACAAACTAACGAAATGGGCTCCCTATAGAAACAAAGTAGATATAAATTGTCATTTGGACATTGACACTGCAATAGAAAACTTAAGACAAATAATGGAAATGACAGCAAAAAAAGCTACTCCGGAGAACGAAAAATCTGAAAAAAATAATAAGCTTTCAAGTAAAATTCATAAGTTATTGTCAGAAAAGCGGGAAGTTATTTCCATAAATTGAAATTAAATAGAGCGATTAAAGCTCTGAGAGAAGTGCTAGGGGAAGAACAAAATTTAAGAATACAGAATTACCTAAGTGAGCTCACAGCAACAGAAAAAACGAATTACTCACTATAGAAAGCAACAAGAAATTTAAAAAGGCCAGAGCTTTCGAATCCACCGATAAGGAAACCAGATGGCCACTGGGCTAGAAGTGACCTAGAAAAAGCTATCACTTTCTCTAACCATCTACAAACAGTGTTCACCCCAAATGAACAAAATAATGTCTGCGTACTACCACAGTTTATGAGGGACGAGTCGAACCCAAATCCAGTAAAATTTAAATGGAAATGCGTCAAAACGGTTATCAAAAACCGCATCAATCCTAAGAAAGCCCCAGGGCATGATCTAATAACTGGAAAAATAATCAAAAAATTACCAGATAGATGCATAAAATACGTAACATATATTTTTTATGAGATATGGATACTTTCCCCAAAAATGGAAAATATCTCAAATAATCATGATTCCTAAGCCAGGTAAAGATTACAGACAAAAAGCCTCCAACGGCATCGAGAAATTTACCAGAACATCTGCACAAAGTTAAAAACTTGACAGATAAGGATGTCTGGCAGTAAAATTAAACAATATAACAATTCCTCAGCAAACAAATGCAAATATCTTGGTCTTCATCTTAATAGAAGATTGACATGGAAAGAACACATTGTAACAAAACGCAATCAACTAAAAATAAAATTCTCCAACTTTTCCTGGCTGATTGGAAGAACATCGAAACTCTTTCTAACCTGCAAGGTTCTACTATACAAAGTGATTCTTACCCCTTTATGGATATATGGTATCCAACAATGGGGCTCAACTAGTGCATCAAATATTGTACAAAAAACGCAAGCAAAGATACTTCTTAGCATTATAATTGCCCTATGGTATATTAGAAACAGCAACATCTAGGAATCAAAACATCATGTTTAAATTCACGTCTGGGTCGCGAAAATGATAGATGACCTTCTGTAATAATCCGGTGTTTAACGTTATATTTCATAGGTAGGTCATAACGAACCTCTTGTGTGAGACTTGGATAACTTTTTAGAAGTTCACCGTTTGTGCCTACAATAGCAAATAATCGCGGAATTGCATCAGTGAGTTCTTTTACTTTCACCATGCTAACTGATAACGACGTATTTGTATTTATAAGACGTTTATGCTTAAGGTCAACAACCAATCCAAACTTAACTAAAAATTCGGCACCAATAATTGGTCTAGTAACAGAAGCAATAAAAAATGGATGCCGAAAATCGCAAAGAAATTTTAGTAATGGTGACCACACATTTGAAAGAGGGATAAGTTTCCAATGATTACCGGTCGAAACTGGATATTTTGCAACTGAATTTGACGAAACAGAATAATTCAAAACTGGATATTTTAAAACGAGATAAGGTACAAAACGAGATATGGTACAATACTGGATATTTCAAAACAGGATATTTCGACATGTGATTTAAACTTAAAATGATGTTTTAGGAAAGTTCTGGAATAGGGCCAATTAGGAAGGAACTCGGCGAGTTCTTTACCGATTATGATGAAATTCGATATGTTGGATGAAAATGTGATTTTAAAATGACAGGGAGTGATTCTCTCCAACATTATGTAAGACAATGATTTGTATTTTTGTGCAAACAGGAGCCATGCCGCGATAGTTTTCGCATTTTGAGCTTTCTCTTTTTTTAGGAACATCGCATCTGATTTTTTATTTCTTTTTTCAACCATTTTAGGAAATTTTAATGGAAAACCCTTTTCATAAATTGTTTTGAAACCAACAAAACATTACCCGAATTATCTATTTTGAGCGGTTGAATAATTGGATTAATATTTTTTTTTAAATTTTTCTCGTTTCAGAGTACTAAAGCTTTAATTTATCGTGGAACTACCTAGGTAAGTAAATATATATTAGAAAGCCATATTCTCAAATTTTTAGGTTAAAATTAAACTATCCACGTTTGACTACTGTCATCAATTAAAATAAATGTATGTTCATTCACACATCGCATTATCATAAATATTCGCAATAATTGACACAATTAACATGCAATTATACAAATCAAATAAGTACACAATTAACTGTCACTGTCATTATTGAAAAATTTCATTGGTATGCAAATCGCATTCAATATTATAAAACAATAACTTGGCTATGTTTACAATAACACTATAAAGAAGATGATATATACGCGAAGAATGTGACGATCATGGCCAAGGAAATATGACCACTGTATTGAATACAAGAGTGTCAATATTTTTATTGTAAATATAATTAAAATTATCTCATCATTTTCAATTGTCGTAATAATAATACGTTATATTACTGTAATTGATTTGATTACTCAGTGAATTCAATGAATTTATGCTTGTCGCTTTTTTATAATGGGATACACGCGATATTTCAATATATGTGTATATATATATATATATATATAGAATCACGCGCTCTTCATAAAATTGTTTAGTTTATTGATCGACTCAATTAAGTTATATGATAAATAAATAAATTAATTTTTATTGAATTTATGACACAACTTGTGGTTTGAAAGGTATAGGAACTACTATGAATTTATAAAAAACTATATAGTTTAAGAAGCTTCTGTTACGGGATACAGTTTATTACTTCATGGTGGACAATATTCTGACCAGATAACTTTCATCAGATTTGACAAAGGCTCTTTACAGAATCGTAATTCATTTTTGGTCTTAAATGTATACTGTCCATCGTTTTAATAAACCTGGCCATGGAACTAGTCCAAGCGATGCATCTTTTCATTAAAGAATCCTTTGTTGATGAACAAGGAAGGAAAACCCGAGAGGCACTTTTATTTAAATTTTTGGCTTACAAAAGTGGTCTTTGAGTGAAATTTTTATATTTGAGTGAAATTTTTATATTTGAGTGAAATATAAAAAAAATTAGTGCCTACATGCCTCGTTAAACTTCACTGGTTAAATAGTTTTATTGGGACCCGATCACGGGTAAAGTACGCCATAAACTAAAATTTGAGTGTAATTTTAATATTGAACCATAGTTACTTTCAGGTTTAAGAAACTAAAACTAAAAATTAGTTTTTAGTGTTGAGTGATTTTTAAATCAAAAGCTATAGTATTGCGGCACTAGTACGTGAATTATTATAATTATCGTTTGAGTAATATTTTTGAATTTACACCAAATAAACCGCCCAGTCATTTTGAGCGAATTTATTTACATCAAATACTGTACACCATTAATTTTTTTACCGTGTAATTTGTAAAATTCAAAAAACAACAACACAACACAAACGATAAGTTTAAAATGGAATTCAAGTTTTGAGTGAAAATAATTAATTGAGTGAAATTAAAAAACTTCAGAGAATATGTTTTTAGCTTTGAGTGAATTTTACCAAGAGAAGCCAAGATGTGAAATTCATATTGTTATTCTGAAAGATAATCGAATAGTTTGAGTGAAAGTATTACTACTTGAATGGATTTTAAAAATAATAATTTCATATTGTACATAAAAATTGAAAATTTGTTAGAAAGTTTTAATTTTGAGTGATTTTGAAGTATAGTATGATCATGTTTAGAATGAATAATTGTTAACTTTTAAGCAATACTTTTTAACTCAAGTATAATAAGTTTAACTGGACCCTGAAATTCTCAAGAAAAGTTCGATTTTTTTTTAATTTTTAAGTTTTGTTTTAGAGTTTTCCAAAGTATATACTTTGAGTGGTTTTCAATTTGTGGGTTCATTTGATATTCGAATGGTGATTTCAAGATTTATTGTTGTAGTTAGCAATATGAACAAGTATTAAGTTTGCCCCAACATAAGTATGAAGGTTAGAGTGATATTTTCCATGTAGTTAGTTTTCTTACATGTCTTTAATTTTTTGAGTACAACTCGAGAAATCGTTAAAATCAAATTGTACATAGTTTCGGTTATTGTTTAAACCAAATGTTACAATATGACAATGGCTGTAACATAAATAACTTTAAAAATAAATTAAATGTTTTACGAGTGATATTTGGACCTTGATCTCTGTAAACTTTGATTTGGGTTTACATATGTTTAAAATTGATAATTTTTTTTTGGCACCAGAACCTGATTAAGAATTAAAACTTTTAATAGTATTTATTTCATAAGACAATGAGGTACATATTTGAGTGGAAATGAGTAAAATTAAAATTGAAAATGTATGTTAGATTTTATTGTAGTTTTGAATGGTTTTTAAACTCTAGCTCATTACCACAAATAGTATTGGAGTGATTAAAATTTAAAAATTTAGTGAATATAATACTTAATCCATTATTACTACTTAATCCAATATTGTCGTACTTAATCCATTATTGTCGTTTTGAGTGATTCTTAGCATTATAATGCAAATATTAATACGTTGAGGACTCAAACTCTTATTTTATGCAAAACAGACCAAACTAACGACAACAGTTTACAAAAGATGGCGTGAGTGTTATTTAAATACTAATTTTTTTTTAAATGTTGTCTTAAGGTATACTAATGTTTGCATAAAAGACATAAAATAGTTAAACAAACATAGAGTATTTTGAGTGAAAATGATATTAATAATTGACAAATTTGTTTTGACATCTTAAACGCGCAGAATAGGAACTTCATATTGACTAGCCCATGTTAAATTAAATTTGGCTCTTCGTAATGCCATCTGTTGGCAATTTTAAATGGGAACTTGCTACTGCCTATAAATCGCTCATTTGTGGCACAGCATAGTCAATTATTCTATATTGCCCTTTGTAGAATATATAGAGGATGTTTTCATGATATACACAACGTTGATGATGTGGATTCTAAAATTAAATCTTCTAGTTACCCATTCATGTCTTATGCCATATAGC
This sequence comes from Tipula confusa, assembly GCA_963556175.1. Classification (NCBI taxonomy): domain Eukaryota; kingdom Metazoa; phylum Arthropoda; class Insecta; order Diptera; family Tipulidae; genus Tipula; species Tipula confusa. The sequence goes on along the minus strand of OY744477.1, from coordinate 63,157,555 downwards.
CAATGGTCAAATAAATTTACAATTATTGCAGAGCTTTAATAATTAAGTCGTTACCACTCTAACTTCCTATTACCACTTTACCACTTTAATTTCCATTTCTTAAAATGATGGGATGATTGGTATTATACTGGACTCGCGCATTTGTCAGTCTTCCATTTACTCTTAAAACACTATTAGTATCTAAAAATAGAAAAAAGTTAGTAATTTTCCTCTTGATGGATGAATGCCTCTGTTTGGACATCTATTCAACGAGGATAATTTTCCCCAGCCCACTGCAAGTAATCAACTGATATCGCCCTACTATTGTTTTAGTTTATAAGTATGATAGTATTGGTTAGCCGTCTCCGTATTCTTGCTATATTACTCGAACTCTCATTGGATATTTTGAAATTCGAGTTACCATTTGATCTATTTCATCCGCAAACTTACTGCACACTAAATAATTACATATCATGGCTAATGAGTTTTCCAAATACCCATCTTCAAGGAGAGATTTTTCTTCTCGATTTTCTTGATTTATATGAATTGGATCAACCTGCTTCTAATAATTTAACCAACAGAGCGAGCAGCCGGGCATAATTCAATTTCAGGGATGCTGATGGCTTTAACCGGAGCAACCTTAGTTTTTGCAGTAATAAGGTTAACGCTAACTCCATGACGAAATTGATTTCGAGTATTACATTGCGGAGTAAGCTTCATTCGAAGCACCAGCAAACACATTCATTTTAAAAACCTTTTCTGTAATGAGTCATCTGGGTATGTCAATGTCTTCAATAGATTTTAATTCTTTACAAAATGTTGATCATATTACTAGTGCCTATAGGATACTTCGTCATCCCAGTCAAGTTTTTCCAACCACGTTAGCCGAAATAAGTTTTTAGTGAATATTGTTAATGGTGACAATGCACCAATTGGTTTCAACAGTCGTGATAACAACTGACTTTTGGTTGTGTGAACAGATTCAGGTAATTTCATTCTAAATTTGAAAATGTCTTGCTTTGGTTGGTAATAGATTTCCAAGGTTGAAATAGTTTTGAGACCATCGTGAAATTCCATGCAAGATAATTCCATGTCATCCTGTGGTAGATGTTTCAGTAATACTGCATGTTTTGCAGACCATTTTCGTAGTTTTAACTGTTAAAAGTGTATTAACCGTTTTAAATACGACTTTAATTGCCTTTGTAAATTTAATGCTTCTTGCAGTGTATCTACACCTGACATCAAGTCATCAACGTACAAATTTGATTTAAAAATTTTAGCTGCATTTGGATAAATTTTACTTAATTTGGATAAATTTGGTTGGCTATGTAATGCAGACTGTCTGTTGCCAAAAATTGAGCCGAGGAAGTCCCATAAGTTACGTTATATTTATACTTCCTATACCTCCAAAGAGTGTCCAACTGTTGTCTTGGCGGACTCATCAATCACAACACGTAGCTTTGTGGTAGAGCTTGATTCCTTTAACACTCCGTGATGTGACAAGTATAGAATACCATTTTGATTGGTTTAATGATTTCTATATTGGGTATAAAGTTCCATTTGGCCCAAATCCAAGTACATTTTCATAAAATTGGTGTACTGCAAGAAACGTGGTTGTTTCTTTGACAACTTTCTTTCTATTGCTTAGAATCTTCGTTTTGCTTGGTTCAACGAATCTCCTAATGCCGGCGCATCTCGTTTAAAAGGAAGTGAAACTACCTGTTGCCATTGGTTGATTCTTTGTGGGTATATGTAGTAACACAAGCTTTCTCTTTGATGGTAAGAACTGGTTCACTTACTACTTCCTCAATCTTCCAAAATTTTCTCAACACGTGGTCGATGTTAAGTTCTTCATCGGAATATAAAAACATATCACTGCCTAACAGTATATCTATTGGCCCAGATTTATTGAAGGTTGATCAGCTAATTATCAGCTAATGGGTACACTTCTGCGAATGTACTTGCTACATCTTTTGGTGGTAAATTAGACCAACTTGTGACTCACGTTAAGAATTTTGTTGCACTGTTTTTGCATTGTTGTTTGAACTTTAGATATTAATAGTGCGGAATTGTTGAGCTTGTATTACTAGTATGTTCCTTGTCACTTGTTATGTGCTTAGAAGAGCGTTGTAAATTTCAATGAGTCAATATATATATATTTGGCTAAAATTTCACCAAAAAGTTACAATTACATATAAAGCGTTAAGTGGCGAGGTAACTGTGGAAAAAGCGCTAAAGTTAGTTTAGGCAGGAAACTAAAAGAAGGAAAGAAAACTTCATAAGTTTGATATTTAATAACTGTTGGGTCTAAAAGAATTTAAAATGTTTTGATTGGTTAAATCTGTTATCCTTCCTTCCAGCGTTATAAACATAGTTAAAGCGATGGTACAAATTTTATCTGACAGACATAAATTATAATCGTTTCGATTGGTTGAAGGTCCGCCATTTTTTTTATCCTACGACAAAATTTAAAAATTGAACATTGCTCATTTTGTATAAGATATCATTTTAAACTTGGCCACCTTTGTTCAAAAAAAAAATATTCTAAAACCCAAAATTCATTAAAATGTCAATTGTTTTATTAAAATGACAGAAATATCCTTACGATTAAATTCTAAACATATATATCGCCGCTTGCTGTGAATTTTGTTTTTATCGTGCATGACAAAAAAAAATACTAACCAATCAGAGCGATTAAAATTTATACATGAATCATTGCCTTTAAGTGTTTATTATATATATTTATGCAATTCTAAACACCAATTTTAATCTGTCAGGTAAACATCAAACAATTATGTTGGCATATTGAACAAAAAAATTAATTAATTAAGGGTAAACAATGAGAAACGATTTTGTGACATACTGTGGGCTTTATGGTCTCGTATCAAGTTACTATATTATCGTTTATAATCTTCTTCATAACACAGACAAGGTGTCAAACAAATTTTGAGGGTATTATAATTTTTTGTTCGTTATAATACAGAGACCAACTAAACAAAAAAATTTATAAATTTTTTAGCCTTTATTAAAGTGGTTTATCTCGACCAAGGTTTCGTTCGTTATGAATTTTTATTTTACGTATATATTTTAAGAATTACAACAAATTTTTAATCCATAATAACAAAACAACAAAAAAACTAAAAAAATTTTAAAATTTTTTATTTTTTGTCCAAAAAAAGATTAATTTTTTTATGTACTTTCTGATGACATACCGAACATAAATATTAGATAAAAAAAAAAAAAAACTCTTAGAGCTGGAATTTAAGATTAAACAAAAAATGTATTAGGAAATAAATTAAAAAATGATAAATTATAGTTTAAGCCAAAAATAGACAAAATAATTCTCTAAATTTAGATTTGCCGAATTTTTTCAGGTTTTAACCATTGTCTTCCACATAATATTCCCATTTACTCCAAGACAACGATGAATCGTTTACCTTTTTTTTTTTTTGTTTTCGTTGAGTGTGTCTTCATGATGTTTTGGCAAATTTTCAAATTAAATTTTTTTTTTCGTTAAATCTCTGTATGATCAAATTACGTTTAGCTAAAAAACCAAAATTTAATAATATGATACGAGTATGTTGTTTGTATGTACATATGTATGTATGCAAAGATTACAGATTGTGAATCATTTCGGGGATACGTTTTAGTCGTCTGCTCTTAAAAAACGGTTTGTTAATTTGATTTTACGTTACGTGCAAATTGGTATTTTGCTGGTTTATCATTGTATATAGATAAATGTTGGTATAATAATGTTGAATATAAACATGAAATATTTGTTGGCTTGATTTTGAGCACACATTGTTTAACTTCTTAAAAAATATTTGACTTTTATAAGCTGCTCACGTCTCGTATTGAGTGAACTTTTAATCCAGCTTTAAAGACTGTGTTGGGAAATCACTTAAATGATTGGGTAACGCTTGCGTATATATAGTTGTGTGTCATACTTGAACATATCTAACTTTTCAATGTGTATTTAATAATATAAACATTTTACTATAGAGGCACTGCTCGAGCTAATCACAATTTTGACTGCAGATGAGTCGTTCAGTTTCAATTTCCTCATTCATAATCACGAATTCATTATACTGGCTTTCTTTTGTTAGATCACATGGGTTAAGTTGGCGAGTGTTGGCCGGTAGGTGTTTTATCTAATCCAACACCAATTTTTTAGTCATCACTTGGCGTGAAATACATATTGATCGATTTGTTTATCTGTAATAAATTGAAAGAAATTTGTGATTAGCTTTTGGAAGAGGTAGCAGTGATCTAGAGCTCAATGATAAATTGGACCTTGCTTTTTGAACTTTGGTATGTATAATTATTGCACACCAATGGTGATAATGGTTCCGGTTTGTGATTATAATTCTGCCAGTTTCACTTTTCCATCCGCGCAGATGGTCGTCGGGACTTGTTTAAATATTTCGTGCAACCGACCAGCACAAAGGTGGCGACATGTCGTCGTGAAAAAGCCCCACAATCCCTTCGAGCAGATCCTCTTGGCGCTTATTACAGCGTGATTGAGGTTGTAGTGTGGACATTTACTCATTTTGAAAGTGTAGCCAGAATTGTTGTACCGTCCATGTGGCTTGCTGATGTAATTTGATGTGGTTGCCCGGGACATCTATTAGCAATTTCGGAAGTTATGTTGGCATTCCGCCTTAAATAAAATTGACAACCAACGGTTGAAGATCGTTAGAGTCTGCAGAATCACCGATTTTAGTTTCTACTGCACCAACAAAGCCTCCCATAAAGCCTGTTGAAATTAGCAGCTGAATAAAGTAAAAATTTCCACTCCACGCAAGTATTGATGCAAGCTTGTTGAATGTTATTTGTACTGTTTGCTATCAAATTATGTTCTTCTTTCAATTGACTGGTGAACAAATCGACTACCAGTTTCCAATAAACCTCTTTGGTAATCATGCACACGAACAAGGCTATGTATACCTTTTTCTCCACTTTGCAGGATGTATGATGTCGAACTTCGGTAAATTACAAATAAATGCCCTTTTATTTTGTGACGGGATCAAAAACATTAAACACATTTTCGAATAATCCTGCGATACGCAACAAGCTCATGTAAAAATCTAATATTGTGGCCGGATAGTTATAAGAATGGTCTATGGACACGAATGCAAAGTCCTGTACCGATGAAAATTTTGGATTAATGAATTGATAAAAAGAAAGGTTTTTGGGAGGAACTATTTAAAACGAGCAGCAAATGCGATATCCGCCTTCTTGATTCTTCCTCCGTTTCGAATAAAAACCTGATCGTCAATAAAACCAAACTTTTTAATTGAGAGCAGAGTGAAACGACCCGATTATTTGAAAGCTTCGTGTAATCATCAGGGAAGACTGCGCATTGGATCTTGTTTAGTAATCGATAATCGACCTCGTTTTTTGGCTAATAATCCTTAATTGCTTTGTGTGGTAGACCAATTTTCCTTATTTTGGTACAGGAAGTCGCAGGGCCATTTAACAATATACTAGAACTAGAAAGCTCGCTCGGCATAGAACTACGACTGCTGATGTCTACAGGTTTCATGTCACCTGCGATGTGACGCAGCACACACAATTTTAGTTATTTTGTTGAATTTTGGACATACCATGAGCAACAAATGGGTTTCAACTACAAAGAACTCCTTATTTAACCAGCACAGACTTTTTGAAGAATCGGTCTTATAACATTCTGCTGAAATTGTAATGTCATTTGAAACCTTGTTCTTTAGTCGATACACTAAATCAGCAAACATTTTAGCACAAGCGTTGGTATCGTTATAGTCCCAATTGAGCGAAAAATCGGTTCCAACCAGCTAACAGCTCCGCATTTAAATCCTTCTTCCAATTCAATTTTAGCTTCCAAAGATCTTGGTAGACAATTTTTGTACTAATTATAATTGCCATGTTTAATTCTCAATGATGCCTTTTTCCAAGTTCAAAAAGCGGCATATTGCAATATTATAATATTTACCTATACTCGATTTTTTAAAAACGGCAAATAGGCAATGAAAATGATGGTCCTTTACATTCTTGGTTTTTGGACTTATTTTCAAAAGTGCAACAGAATATGTTTCGATCTCCCAAAAATATTGCACCAGTTTTTGGTAGCACCTAAGTTACCGGTTTTGACAGAACAAGGCCATGAATGATGTGGACGTCCATCCAAATTTAGTTTCCTTGTAGTATCGTGAGGTGTTCATTTCCAGTATCCTTTTCCCAAGAAGAAAAAGATCCCAAAATAGTCCGGCTTCAAAAAGCAAATCGACATTCTGTGGATCGAAATATATTGGTTGTCAGTTTTATGTCTGCTGGAATTTGAAACTCCTTAGATGAAATTGGATATAGTGGTTGAGCATCTGTGATCTTAGAAATAATACCTTCAGTGATTGATAATTCCTCTGCTATGGTAAATCTGGGCACAATAGAGAACCGATAAAAATCCTTAGATGAAGTGCTTGAGGGTCCGTATACTGTTTGTTCAAACCTCTTGGAATTTTTCAATTTGGAATTCAAATTTACATTCACGGATTCTCATATTAGTTTGAAACCAAACTATCTTGAATCTATATGGCAAAATTCATCTCAACCAATGCATAATGATGTTAGTTGCACTTTGTACATGGAGATAATTTAAACGGATTCGATGACACCAATGCCGAATGACAACGAAAATGTTGGTTAGATAATCGTGCGGCTGATGACTGTACAGGAACTTGGCCAATTTTTTTTTTATTATAACTAATTTTTTTTTAATTGGAGGCATGTTTATCCAAAAGTGTACAAAATCTTTCTAATATATATACTTGGTTGTAGACTTCTCGCACTTGATTGTTGTAGTTGAGAATAATTTCGACAGTACCAAGCAAATCAGACAGTATCAAGCAAATTTTCGGCTAGCTCGTCATTGCTGTCATGTAAATAAGGAGCCGTGTAGCGACTTTTAGCTTGATCGTGCTTCTGCTGAATACTATTAGCAGACTCTTTTCCAACAGTATTTAACTCTGTATTTAACCGTACGACTTGCTCAATAATTTATTACACCATTTTCCTTTCTGGTAAATCATATGTTTTCCATTGATGACCTGACATTTATTTGAAAATTCGTTTTTAGTAAAAATTTCGCCTCTTATGCTATGTGCAAATCGTTATCAAATTAGAAACTTAGCTTTTTCAAAAATAAAAAATTTCAAAACTAAAAAACTATCAACTCCTTCAGATATCTCATATCCGGTAAAACGATCAGGACTACCACTGTTTAAATTTTCTATTATTATTCTAAATTTTATAAAATTTCAGACACAAATTTTTGATATTGGGCCTAAATTTCTTAGCTTACATATAGCTTTATCACTTATTTGTGGCATAAACTTAATAGTTTAAGTAGACCACCAGCCATACAAACTTTAAGAATTTTCGATTTTTTGATTAATTTTTACAGTTCACGAGTTAAAAGACAAACCACATGTTTTCTGAATTTTCAAAATTTTTGAAATTAGGCTAAAATTTTATCATTTTAATGACTTATAATCATGTATTTTAAAAAATGCCGTTTTGATACTTAAATTTTATAATTAAAGTAGACTAACGTATTTACCGAATTTTAGAAATTTTCGACTTGTGGCTTTAATTTCAAATTTAGATAGACTTTCCAGAAACCTTTATGTATTTTCTAAATTATGGAACATTTTAAACTTGTGATTTAAATTTTATAGTTACAGTAGACTAATCGTTAAGTTTTTTCTGAATTTTTGTGACAGACACACATTTTTGGTTTGGAGTTTAAATTTCATAGTTTTTATAGACCAGCAGCCATCATAGATTTAAAAATTTTCAATTTAAATCTTAACTTTTATAGTTTAAGTAGACTAACCACCCTGTTTTTGCTGGAGAATATTTTAAAATTAGGCTTTAATTTCTTATTTTAAATTACGTTATCATGTATTTTCAGGACTTAAATAATCTTTGATTTATGGCTTTAATTTTAAAGTTGGATGGACTTGTCACCATATTTTTAAATTTTGGATATTTTTAAACTTGTGGTTTAAATTTTATAGTTTTAGTTGACCTACCAATAAGTTTATTCTGTTTTTTGAAAATATCCAGACAAATTTTTTGTTTGCTTTGTGGCTTAAAAACAAAGTTTAAGTAGGCTTTTCATCATATATATTCTAGTTTTGGTTAATTTTCGATGTGTGGCTTAAATTTTGAAGTTTAAAATTGTTAAGTTTTTTTTTTTTATTTTAGGCTTTAATTTCAAAGTTAGATCGATTAACCAATAACCATCATGTATTTACTGAATTTTGTAACCATTTCGTATTTTATTAATTTTTAAAACTTTTAAATTGAAACTTAAATTTTATAGTTTAAGTAGGCTAATCGTTAAGTTTTTTCTGAATTTTTAGCATTGCAGAATTTTTGATATTGGGCTGAAATTTTAAAGTTAAAGTAGACCAGAAGCTCGAAATTTTTATTGGAAATTTCTATATGTGACTTAAATTTTATAGTTTAAGTGTATCACACTGTGATTAGGGGATTTTACAAGTTTTCGAATTTAGGGTTATATTTTATAGTTTTAATGATTTATCATCAGAATTTTCAGAATTTTAGCAAATTCGATTTTTGGCTTCAATTTTAAAGTAAGTTATAAACTAACCAGTAAACACTTTGTAATTTGTGAAGTTTGGTAAATTTTGATTTGTGACGTAAAGTTAATTTTTCAAATTTTTTAATTTTTAGATTTTTGACTTAAATTTTATAGTTTAAAACTTAAAATGGCCCATTTAACGTTTGTTATTTAATTTGGCTTTAAATTCAACAACGAAAGACTATTTTTCAAAGGAGTCTGCTTTATTAGAAAAAGAACATTCCTATTGAGTATAGAGTACAATTTCATTTAATTTAACAGTATATTTTCGATTGTATGGGCTCCTATCTCCATTAGTTATTAATTGCGGATGCATCTACTTCTTCATGGTGCCGTCTGGATTTTCTGAGCCCTAAATGCGACAATCTTCAGCTCCTGCACTAAATAAAATTTGTACGCCTTCATACCGAGGTCTTTGTGCAAAATTCTCATCACATAACGACGGCGATTTGATGTTGATGGATACTCAGATACATTCTGAGCAGCAACTGCAGTATTCTCGGCTGTACACGCTGTAAATGCTCGTATTGGTTTATTCAATAACAATCCAGTATCACGAAATCGCTTCACAAATAGATCCACAAATTGCAAGAAAGTTAAGAGACCTATCCTCTATCGCAGCTTTAAAAAGATTTTGACAATATTTTTTTTCCGATTTTAATTTGATATGACGGAGTATGCCACCGTCACTCGTTCAAGAAAATAATATTTCCCATGAAACCCAAAACACAAGTTCATCGTTAAAAATAACATCGTTATTAAAATGTTTGCGACATACGGTTAATTTTTAACAACATATGTACGAAACAGTAGCATAAAAAACTTAAGCATACAACTACTAAACGCCTATTTATAGAAATGGCGCAAAACCAACCGATTTTAAATGTTTTGTTGTTTCCATAAATGATCCGAAGTCCGGTCCAATTAACACTTGGTTGCGATTTTTTATTTACGATTAATTTAAATAAACTGCATGATTATAATCTACTAAGAGGGATCTCGTCAATATCCTAATTAATTTCGTTAATTCTAAGCTAGTCGAGTTCAATGACAAATCTATTAAACTTGTATTTTTTTTGTCTTCACTGTTGTTATGAACCCAAAATATATCTCGACCATAAAACCAATTATATATAGTATGGTATGCAAAAAAAAAAGGTTTCATGTTTGAAATATGTTTCGAATATAACATAAAATTAATGATATCGTTAATTATTTGTCTATTAACCATCACACAATTATGTCTTGTATAAACAATTTCCATCTTATTATGTTACATGGGTATGGTAATAGGCTATGTATATAGTGCTCATCCATTCTTAAAATTACATAATTGATATTAATTCTAATTTAATATTAATGTAATTAGTTGACAGTTTTTTTATTTTTTTTTTATTTGTATATGATTTTTGTTGACTAGAAAATGAAAAAAAATGGTAAAAATCACTTTGAGTAAATTATATTTGATTTCCAAGAAATTTGTCTTTTCATTATGCCCACTTTTTTTCACTGTAAAATTATTTTGTTGGCATAATCCAATGTCTATTTAAAATTAAATTTCCATTCGGTCTTTTCGAAACGAGAATATATATATAAGAAAAATAAAAGCCACTTTGGAACGAGACTCATAATGGTACACTCGAACAACAACAGCAATGGTTACGCCTAATGAATTGACAAACAAATTTGTTGGTGTTTTTTTTTTTTATTTTTTTTTATCTATCTGTCATTTGTATTAATTTTGTTTTATTTTTTATGTTTTGTATGGTACGAGTAAATCAAAATTTATGCTGTACCTTTTGTACGGTTCGAAATACACAAACGTTGGGGCGAGAGAGCTTTGGGATTTTTTGACTTCTTGGTATCGTGTCTTAAATAGAAATTGATTTGGTTTGGTTTTTTTTTTTTCGTTTGTATACAAAATTAAAAGTCTTAATTTTGATTTATTGATACATTTCGTTAATCTTTCGCCAGTTCATTCCTCTTTGTTCTAATTTCGATCGGCCATTTTATCAAATTTAATCATTGAATACATTTATAACGTGGTAGATTTTTGATAACGCGATATGTTTAGATTTAAGCTAATCCATTGGCATTTTTCGACCTCTCCATTCAACTCGATCCATCACACGTTGCCTTCAGTTTCAACATCCTATGTCACCTGGGTGGAAGCCTGAGTCTTCTATTCCGACTCAGTTCAAGGTTAGTTCAACTTAAGGTTAGTTCTTAAATTAGTGCTTCATAAAATTCTAGTAGCAAGGTCGTGATAAAAAATTTTGCATCCAGCTGAGTGCGGCCATTTATATCTGCCGTAAAATAGTTTTTCGAACTTACAGTTGAACCGAGGTACTTAAAAATTTAAAAGCAGCTGTACCCAAAGCAAATGGAAATCTAATACATGCTGATGTTGTACTCCCAATAGTTTTCCAATACCCTTCTGATCGTCACGAGAGAATTTCAATTTCATTTGTTTTAAGTTCACTATTCTCGTCTCTGATGACGATGGATTTAAGATGAAAATCTTTAGGAGAATTTCAGTCTTTGGCAAAGCAATTTCTGAAGTTTTTTTGTCGAAGAAATTTCTTTTCTAGCATTTGGCCTAATCGGATGTTACAGGAGTTCCGCGCTAGTCACTTTTCACTTGTCATTTCCGATAGTCATTTGTGATTCTGGATATTGAATGGATATTCAAGCCTGGTTTAGGGTTGGTTCGGCTTCTTGACTTTTTGTGGTTAGTTAACCTTCTGTTGAACCTGATTATACATGATCCAGTCCTAGTGATTGGATTACATTTTTAGAGTCCCGTTAAAATATTTGTACACATTTATATAGCGAGCCGCTTGCTTCAAGACCGACGCCCGCCTCAACCACCTCTAGAATGGAGAACAGAAGTTAAAACGGTCCTGTCTAAATAAAATTAATAGGATTGAAAAATCGTATGAGTCAAGATATTATAAAATAAAATAAAAAAAGTCTGGGATAACAGAGCATAACTGGTTAGCTCCATAAGTCATTTGCAACTCTTACTTTAGGTAGTCGCAATCGCTCTAGGAGCCCACGATCATCAAGTTCAGCACAATCAAGACCAAGGAACAACAGCAGATCTATATAAATATAGTCTCTGTTGGTACCATTACAAATAAGGCAATCAAGTATCCCAAAAAGAGGTTTATACAAAATGGTTTAATTCTGTAAATAATTAAATTCGACTGCCCATACGGCAGATAGTCAAGGTCTATTAAACGTCTTTGTAAACGAGTTTAAAATAATAACCTACTTTTTCTTGAGGATACGGGGCTCTGATCTAACTGTTATTCCCGTATCCTAATTTCAACAGAAACAATCTATTGATCCAGTATACTTTCGGCGGCGAACGGCACAACGATGCATTATCATTAGAAACTAAATTACTTTCGGCCGATATTGGGTTAAGACACACCTTTACCCACCCATTCGTGCTCGCTTTCATTAACCTATCAATTATCGGAGTAAAATAGCAACCACTACACCATTTGGATTTTTCGAATATATAATTGGATGACTTTTGGTCTACGGAATGCTGCTCCAACATTTCAACACTTCATGAATAAAGTATTAGAAATACTTAATTTTGTAAGCAAAATTGAGGAGGAAAATTATTTCCATTTAAGACAATTTTTTGAAAGACTTTCTAAGGCAAAACTGATCGAGGTAGCGACCAGGGAAATTTGGAAATCAAATTGTTGCCGCCATAATTTACCAATCCGTCCAAAGAATATTGATGTGCTCAAAAAAAACATTCAAACTACATACTGAAATCTCTCTAGGTCTATACTGAACAACTCCAAGTCACACCTCCACGAAGCATTTCATCTCACCATAACGAAAAAAAAACTACCAAGGATTCAAGGTAATAATAACAAAGAGAGTAATCTATACCAAAACATTAGGAAGCCCAATTCAGATGATATTATGGTAATTGCCCAACCTATAACATCATCGATTAGGAATGCAAATATTTCACAGAGAGCATCGAACTCTGAACCAACACTGGTATCATCAATTCCAGGTCATTCACAGATAAAAGAATTTGCATTTTTACCTAAGTCACGTCAGGAAATTGTAAATGTATTTGATCCAGTTGACGGTTAGATTTCAAAATAAGGTATCTAAATGCACGGGAAATCCGTATAGATATGTCGATAAATATATTCCAAAATGGACAATTCGTTATGATGGTTCTAATAAGCCACATGACATAAATGAGTTTAGAATCGAGACAATGGCTGCTCGTGAGAGCTATGAAATGTCGAATTTAATAAATATCGTCCATATGTTTTTAGAAGGTACCGCTGAACGGTGGTTTTTGATATTTTTACATAATTACTCAGATATGAACTGGATGCAAGTGCGGAAAGCGTTGTCATCAAGATTCGGCAGACCAGATAGTGGAAATGAAGTGTGACGACGAATTCAAAGTAGATTTCAACGGCCAACTGAATCTTTTAAAGATTTCGTATTGGAAATTCAGGCATTAAATGTGAAACTGGATAATCGATTTTCAGAAACTGAATTATTTAATCGTTTGAGAATGAATATGAGTTCTAATCTGAAAGAGAGAACACTCCCACTCCACTTCAATAATGTAGAAAAAGTTCGGTTACTCTGCCAAAGATATGAAGATTTGTGGAATTCAAGTTATACCAGTTTTCCAAATACTCCAAGTCGAGTCCGTTCTCTTATAAACCAGTTAACTGTGGATTATCCAGATATACTCTTGAAAAGGAACAATGTAATTCTATCGGGCGGAAAAATGAACAAGCTTATGTCGCTCATAATAATAATCTTTTCCAAGCTGTTACGACCACTGATTGGAATCAGAACCAGAGCAGAATGTCAGACTTGTACTACAATGGTACTTCGGTAAGCTGTTCATCAGATTCATTACATACATCTCCCATACAAAATTTAGCAATTACAGATGGTAAAGACTTACTGAGATTTGAACCTGATCTTTCCGCTTTGAACCAAACATCTCGTAGATCAGTTTCCGCAGATAATAAAAATTTATTAATTAATTCCATCACAAAAAAGGATGCGTATCCTCTTCCTTTAATAGATGGTTTATTGGGTAGACTGCAGGCTACAAAATTCATTCGTAGTATAGACCTGAAGGATGCCTTCTGGCAAATTCCTCCAGCCAAAGCATCCATAGAGACAACTGCTTTCACGGTCATCGGAAGACCTTTATATCATTTCAAGGTAGTGACATTTGGACTATGCAATGCGGCTCAGAGATTCTGCAGGTTCATGCATAAGGTTATTCCTCATAAATTCCATGAACATATTTTCGTGCATCTTGACGATTTACTAATCGTCTCGGAATCTATTGAAGAACATTGTAGTCTATTAAAACTAGTAGCTACTCGTTTATCCGAAGCAGGTCTGACCATTAATTTGGAAAAGAGCCATTTCTTGATGAAGGAAAAAAATATTTAGGTTATCGGTGAACGAGGTTTACGAGTCGAACCTGAAAAAGTTGGAGCGACCCAAAAGTTTCCAGTTCAGTTTTATTAGATGTGATGCCTCAACAGTAGGAATCGGTAGCGTTTATACCAAAAAGATAATTACCAACCTATTGCCTACCTATCTCAAAAACTAAACAGTGCACAAAAAATTATTCTATAATCGAGCTGGAATGTCTTGCGGCGATAATTGGCGTGAAAAATTGTAGACCCTATATTGAGGGGCATGAATTCTCAATCATAACAGATCACGCCAGTTTAAAATGGCTGATGTGTCCAAAAGATCTCAGCGGAAGGTTAATGCGGTGGAGTTTAAAGCTACAACCCTATTATTTTAAAATACTTCACGAAAAAGGTTCCTAGAACGTGGTACCAGATGCAAAGAAAAAAATTGAAAGTGATCCAATTAATTTGTCAGCTTTTCAAATTCAAAATAATCGCATTTAAAGCAAAAGACAGGTTAACAGATTTACCTGTTTGGAAACTGGATTCCAAAGGGATTAACAAAACAGCTGATTCACCAAAATCATTATGACCCGCCATCTGCTCATAGTGGTATTGCTAAAACGATTGATCGATTTAGGCGTTTCTATTTCTGGCCCGGGATGGCAAAAAAAGTGCATGACTATATTTCGAACTGTGTTGAGTGTAAGAGTACGAAAGCTCCAAACAAGATCTTAAAACCATTGATGGGTGCTTACTTGAATGTTAATCGTCCGTGGCAAAGGATATATATAGATCTTTTGGGTCCTTACCCCAGATCACAGAAAGGTAACACGATACTTCTAATTATATTAGACCACAAAATTAACTCACAAAATTTCGTATTTTAAAACCACTTTCAAAAGGGTCTGCAGCCAAAATAATTGATTATCTGAAGGAAAATGTGTTGACGGTATCCCCGAGTATATTTATTCCGATAATGGAGTTCAATTTATGAGCAAAGATTTTAAAGAAATGGAACACTATTACGGAATTAAACATAATTAAACTGGGTTGTGCTCACCGCAATCTAACGCGTCAGAACGCGTTAACCGTATCATATTGACTGCGGTACGTTCTTATTTACATGATAACCATAAAATATGGGATAAGCACATCCAAGAAATTGCTAGTTCCATTAGAGATACTGTACATGACTCAACCACATATCCAGCACATTTTCTTATGTATCGATATCACCGATTTAACCACGGAAATGCCTATAAAATAATTCGTGGAGGTGTGACTTGGGGTTATTCAGTATAGACCTAGAGTGGTTTCATTATGTAGTTAGAATGTTATTTTTTTGAGCACATCAATATTCTTTGGACGGATTGGTAAATTATGGCGGCAACCTTTTGAACTTCAGATTTCCTTGATCGCTATCTTGCAACCAGAAAAAATTTTCGCAAGAACAATATTCAAAATTTCGTCGGGATGTAGAATTATTATCACCTCTTCATTCCACAGTTAGTCGATTTTCTTATTTACGCGCACTTGACAACGTTTAACAAACGACACAAAATAGTTAAAAAGGTAGCATTGGCACATCCACATGGCGCATCAAATACGGCCGCAGCAATATCACAGCAATTAAACAAAAGGTAGTTGGAAACCACTGGAGTTCTTTCTCAAAAATTCCGTTTCAAATCCGCCATTTGTGACATGAAAATGTAATCTACAGACTGCCTCACTTAGTAAGTTCCAAATATAAAGAAATTGTTAGAATTACAATGCAAGGTAGAACGCCGAATAGAACAGTATACCTTGTAGTTTATATTATGAGTCCAGCTTGTTGCAAAATCCTCTACAGAAGAACCAGTTCCTTGGTATACCAAGGTTTGTAAAAATTGTGATTTAATGTAATCGGGCGTGTAAAGTCCTCTGAGTGGCCAATTATTTGTAATCTAAAATAATAATGACATCAAAATCATTGTTCAGGACTACAAATCTGAATTTTTTGGCTTTTCCTATGTTTGGTAGATCATTTGTATACCGTAGGTATGATACCGGGCACAGAACACTACTTTGTGAAACCTCTGCTAATATTTTCTTTACCCGGAAGTAACGATAATTTTTGATGTTGCTGTTAGTAAAGAGATTGGCCTATACACTGTTTTGTCGTTTGGAATGATTATGACTTCCTCTATTTTTCATGGACTCAGAGCATAATTTAGTCAGCATTGATTATGTGCTGTAGATTTTCCTTAGTGCTTTTTCTAGTACGGCTGTAATTATTTGCCCTGTTATCAAGTCGTAACAAGTAGCTTTTTTATGTTTGAGGTTTTTTGCCGTTTTTTTTTTTGCTTAAAGAGCTGTTAAATATTCACTATCCAGTATCCATTTGCTCAGTGTGTGGTTTTAAGGTACTTTCTAAGTGTTTGACAAACATGTCAGCTTTTTGCTTATCGCTGCGCAGCCAAGTTCTGTCAACCCGAGTATTTCCGGTTTGTTTTGTTATTTGTTAGAAGGGTTTGTTGTTCTTTATATCGTGCAACTTGTTGTCAATAAAACTGGAGAATGTTCTGATAATATTTTCATGACTTTCTACTGGAGTAAAACTCACATTTTAATGTTCTACCTTCTTCAAATAGCTTCCTTTTGGAAAGTAGTTCTATTTGATCACCAGAGTAATATATTTTTTGCGTTAGAGTGGCCTCCAATAATAAAATTACTACCAAGTGATTTAAAAAGTTTGATGTTGTCTTTTTTTGTGTTATATTTCGGTGGGCAGTAGAAAGCTGATATACTATAGAAACATAGAGCCTTGCATAGCTTCCTCCTCTATTTTTAATTCTTTATGATGTCCCACCTCTAGCTCTTTCTACTGGACTTAGGGCTTGGTAGCACTGGTGGTATCCAGGTTTTTCGACATACGAGGTTCTAGTAAAGTGACTTTCTTAGATTATACATAAATATCAATTTTTTTCAATGTATCTAGTTTCTGTTATTGTTTTATCAGTAGCTCGCCCATATATTCTAGTCTTTAGTCCTGAGCAGTTCTGTGTGAATTGAAAGCGTTTCTGGCGTATTTCTTGTATAGGACATAGGTTTCCTGACTCAGCGCTGTCTTGATATTTTCGTTTTACTAAGCCATTTGTGCATATGTTGTGCCTTCTCATACTTTGGCGCTATCTAGAGGGACTTTTTTTTGAGTATGTTCTTGCTTACTTTTGTTGCAGTCTTTTGATAGGTTCCATTGTTTCCCAGCGTATATTTTACAGTATTTGCGGGTGGTTATACGTCCGACAGTAGTGACAGTATAGTGTCTACTAGTGTTCTTTTAATGACTCAATCTTATCTTTCATATTAGGGATTGCTTTAATTTCATAAACCCTATCAATGCTCTCAGCGTTGTCAAATTTTAAAATGAAAAGGGAAAGGCTAACTTTGGTTGCTTTTCTGACTAAGTTCCTCAATTTTTTGGTAGCCTTCTGGGCATGACTTTGATTGGTTGCTCAGCTTTTTTTCATATGTGAACCATTCGTTGTTTTGATCAGTGGTTACATTTGATAACATTCTGTAGGTTTCTGGGTCAAGTAAGATTCAATTTGCCTTTCGTATAAAACTCGACATTGTGATGGTTTTCTTGGTTCACATTTTGAAGATTGGTATGAAAATGTTTTGGCCAGAATCCATGACTGGCCTTTATTTAAAACAGTGGAATTTTCAGAATTGAATCTAGCTTACTGTTTATTTACCTTTAGTAAAGCTTCCTTTCAGTGTGTTTTCCTGGTTGCGATATGGTTGCGTTATGGTAAAATAAGGAACTAAATAGAGTTCTGGTTATTTTTATTAAAATTTTCAGCTGGATGTAGTCATACTAATTTCATTGAAGAATGGCGGTTTTGTCATTTTTTGATCTCGCAAACTAACTAAGACACTATTAGGCCTAAAGTTAGGTGACATTACTTGTTCGGAAAAAGATATATCTAAACCAAGTTAAAAATGTTCTAATGTCAGATTGTAACGACCTTTGGGCAAGCAAGAGACGGCAATCAAATTAAATCTAGCTCGCATTCACGGTAGTTTGCGGAACATAGGCCTTTACATAGGCAAATAGCCTCAATACCTCTCTTACCAATGTTAAAATGAGTTCTCGTTATCGGAATTGGTTATTCCGTGAGCATAAATTTAACAAATGCTTTCCAATTCGATATAAAGATTTGTAATAACAAAAGAATCAACCATCGTAATAGCTTTCTCTAATGATTTACTTAGTAAAACTGTCGACCAGTACGATTTTTTCACGGAAGATAATGGAGCTATATTTGTTACAGATGTAGTTGTTCAGAAATGCGACTACCTAGCTCATTGCCAAAAATGGATATTTTCATTGCCAAAAGGCTCAACTCCGAGTGTATTATGTTAAAACACAAACCACATTAACTTAAAAGACAGTCTTAAGATCCACCTATAACAGTATTAACACATCTTAGCCAAATTAAAATTCAGGCAACTGAACTTCAATGTCAAAAACCATGACGTACAAGACACCCGCTAAAGTGTTGGACATTAAATCAAAACACAATCGATGAGAGTTGAAGCTCTGCTCTTCATATTGCATGTCTCGTTTACCTTGTACTTTTAATGATAAGGTTCCCGAAATTGACCACTTGTCGAGGTTTTGGCTAGATTGTATGCAACTGGGCTACTAATTTTCACTTAAAAAATGTGTCCGCATTTTAAAGTTAAAAAGAATGCTTGATATATCAAAAGACCGCATCTTTGGTGTCTGTCAATGTAGAAACAAGTTATTTTATTTTGTAGTTGGGCTGACAGAATGAAACATCACCACCGTAGGGCTCTACATAATTGCAAATTAAAGTTGCTAGATTTAATCTAAGAAAACAGCAAAATATGAGATAAGGAAACATAGTATTGAAATCAGGACATATAAATGTAAACCTTATTGGTTCGCTAAAGATTTCGATGTTAAAGAAAATGGAACAGGTTACACATAAGCTTTTTAAGGGCTTTTCAAGGCTTTTTAAATATTCGGTAACCCTGTGCCAATCGGAAGAAATACAACTTGTGAACAAATTTTGTGAACAAAATTTATGATGCCTCAAAATATCACCCAGCTTTCAAGAATATATTAACATAAAAATTATACAAGTATTATATTCATATTATGTACTGGACAAAGTCATGCATGTTAAAGTAAATATAATTGTTTGGAAATTCAATACGTTAAATATTTTCATAGATTTAGACGCGGATGTTATTCCATAACTTTAAGTACATTATAGGCGCCATCGAAAGATATTCAAAAAAAAAAAAAAAAATTTAAAAAAAAAAATTTAGTCATACCCAATTTATATCCTAAGTAATTGTTCTTAAAAACAATAAAACATTTTGTTGGTTTATTGGGTTCGGATTTTTATTGTTTTCCACATATTATAGCACGTACCAGTGACATAACAACATACATAAAATTTAGCAAAATTTACGCGTCTCGCTTTATACATTAATCAAATATTGGTGTCATTCAATATCAATTCAAATCAATCACACTGCGAATTGTAATCGAAATCCGAGAATCAAATATCAAAGGATTTTTTTTTGGTCTAAAATAACAAAAGGTCTATAAATTCAGCAAAAACATCGGTATGTACATATATTTGAATACATCAAGCAACACGACATCGACAACACACCATAACTTTATTTAAATAACTCATTAAACACCCGTCAATGTATTACTGTGTTAACATTTAGTATTTGGTTAGAGTTAAAATTAATTTATAAATCGATATAATTAAAATTTTAATTATGAATTATTTGCCGTTGCCTGTGATGATTATCTGCTGCCACAAAATTATTAAAAAAAAAAACACGGATAAATTGAAAACTTCATCTCCTACTCACCGCCACAATAATCGTAATACAAAAATGATTTAATTTAAACGATATAATTTCAATGATACCTGACACATTTATTATGATATATATTATTATAAATATTATGTAATTGAGGTCATGGATGATGCTGTGTATACATATTTAAATTCAATGTATGCATTTTTTTTGCGAGTTGCATTTCAAATAGTTTTTAACACATTTATTAATTAAAATCAATTGAACGACTATATACAATGTATGTGCTGAGATACACATTTGACATGCAGTTTACATTTGACATGCAGCACAAATGCATTTTTGAATTATTGGAAATTTTTTGTATGTGGTGCCGATGGTAGGTCAATTCGTAGTATAAAATATAATTAAAATCAATTATAGTAGGAACTTCTTTGTAAATCAACTCTAAAAAACAAACTCTTCTCCTTTGTTTTGGGCATGTATGTCTGTGCGATGCCTTTGCAATATAATGAACTTGTTTCAATTTGATTTTGATGAGACAAGAGTAGCTGGAATGGAAATTGACAAGAAGACAGCCATAACTGAAATTTTTTAGAGGTTAAATGCCAACCTGAAATGTAATTTTCGACCAAACAAAATACGGCAATAAAATATGGTGAGCATGCAATTCAAATACCTATTAAATGGACTGATTTATACTGGTAAATTCGGTAGCTCACGGGATATCAATCAAGGTGAGCAAGGTGTGTTGTTCCGTAATTTTCGCTCTGTTTTTTTTTTTTTTTTTTTTTTTTTTTTTTTTTTTTTTTTTTTTTTTTTTTTTTTAGATTAACACATTGCCTAGAGATAATTCCCTTAATGGCTTACGCCACGGCAACATGGTGGGTTAAAACCCTTTATTACAATTAATTTAAAGACTGAATGAATGTAATTTACAATAAACATTACATTCATCACGTATGTAGCCGGTTTCAATTTATTTTCTCAGATTTCTGTAATGCATTGATTTTCATTTTAAGGTGAATAACGCTCACGGACATACAACGACCGACACATTAAAACCAATTTTATCAATGCATTATGGTCAGGGGAAACTCCATAAACCCCTGACCGAGAAAATATTACAAGTAAATATAAAACAATATTTAATCTTCTCGGGTTGCTTGTTTCTTTAAGTAGGCGTGTAGGTTCCTCTTGAACACCTGTAAAATAAATATTGCAGGAAAGACGGATGGACATATTTGATTCCACAGAGAGGTGACTCTAGGGAAAAATGAAGATTTAAAATGGTTAGTTCTACATCTGGTTATATCTAAGGCGAAGCTATGTTGCTTTGAACCAAAACGAGTGGGAGCCCTGTTGACAAACGCCGCTGGTATTAGAGATTTAATTTCGGAAGAACAGTGACCAAAATAATATTTGTAAAAAAGCGATAAAGCACCTACTTTGCGTCTGCTCTAATGAGTCAATTGATAAAGCAATATTTTTATCGTTAATCGTTGAATAACTCTATTTTGAATTTTATCGAGACATTTGAGATTTGATCTTGGAGCACCACCCCAGACAAATGAATTAAATTCCATAATGGGCCTAACATAAGCCTTGTATAACTTAAGAACTTCTATAGGGGTAAAATAAAAGTTACACCGTCTAATGAAACCCAGATACTGACTAGCTTTTTTTGCAATAGAATATATATGTTCTTTCCAAGAAAGATCACTCGAAATGTTTAAGCCCAACATTCTAGGAGAGGACAACCTATTAATTTGAATGCCGTTTATTATGGGTGGAACATAATTTTGAATTTTTTTTTGTGAAAAAAGACACGCTTGGAATTTCTGTGGATTAAATTCTACCCTATTAGATTTGCCCCATTCAATGTTAACTTTAATATTAATTTTTGTAATGTACCAACAACTGTTGATAAGTGTCAATTTACTATTAGGAGCGCAAGAAGCAGTGACGTAAAATATAAAATAAAATAAAAATATTTATATAGTATTTACTCAGTGATATCTTTCAATTCATATACCGGAAATAGCAGTTCATCCACAACAATACATTCGGACGGCGTATAATTGGTTCGCAGATTTGAGTTTATCATTTAAATAGTTCACTGAATCTCAAAAACGCTTAAGCCACATACTACTTAAACCACATACTACATACAAAGGATTCGAAATCGTTTCCCACAAAACATTCTTCACTGTTTCAATGATAAAGTGGTGCGATTATCAAAATTGCTAAGTAGAAATTAAATTCCTCTTCGGTTTACATTTTACGCTGGTTCATAGTCCATAGGCACGTTGGTTTATTTGTTGTATTTCTCTTATATTCTTTATATAGCCTTTGCTTTCCCTTTCCGGTTTGTTGAGTGTATGTAAACACCTAAAAGGTCTTCTATAGACAAAATATTGGTTAATCATTGAGGACCTCTTTCTTGCCTTATGAATATATTGTGTCTCAAGTTTTGCCTATGCATAGGTTTTTGCCACCAAATTATGTCATCCTTTCCTTTCAATATATCTTGGAACATTATCTCACATAGTTTTATTCATTCATTTTGGTCTGGTTATTATTACTCGAATCATTTTCTCGGTACACCTCAATTCTTCCTGAATTCTCTTTACGTCATCTTCTACGATCGAATTTTCATTATTTCTGTCCAATGATGTAGGTAGTATTTATCTCCAGTGCAATTGTCTGCTTCTAAAACTTCACCAACACAAAGTTAGAGAAAACATGCATAACGTACTTGTTTATATTTTTCAAACGTTTCGACTAAAAAGGTGAAATATGTCTATGACCCGGGTAGCCAGTTATAGATCAACACGGAGAATTAAACAACAACAATACAAATTATCGAAATAAATTTTTTGTCAACATTACGTCATTATCGTCTTAAAAATGACGTCGATGTAATGTTGACGCATTGTTGACGCGTTAACGTCGACAATAATAGCTGACGTATCGACGCACATCTCTGAAACATATATAGACAAAGCCAAGATTCTTTCTTGAATCTTACTAAAAAGAAACTAAAAAGATGTATGCGAATCTTACAATGATTGTATCATCAGCAAAATATGTTGTTATTATAGCTTCATTAGAAATAAGCAAATCGGCTGTATGCAGAAGTATAAAATTGGTCCCAAAACACTTCCTTGTGGAACACCTGTGCTAATATCATTTAAACCCGTGGTTCCTGCATTTTGTTTAACAAAGTTTGGTCTTTGAAGAAGATAGTTTTCAAGAACTACATGGAACTGCTTCGGTAAGAGTTCTTTAATTTTGTATATTAATCCTCTATGCCAAACTTTATCGAAGGTTTGTGCAATATCCAAGAAGACAACAGAACAGTATTTTTTTTTCTTCGAAGGTTAGTTTGTCTGCATTGACAATCCTGTGAACTT
Source organism: Tipula confusa (assembly GCA_963556175.1). NCBI lineage: Eukaryota > Metazoa > Arthropoda > Insecta > Diptera > Tipulidae > Tipula > Tipula confusa. The sequence goes on along the minus strand of OY744477.1, from coordinate 63,134,210 downwards.
GCTCTATAGTGGCATACTGATTTTGGAAACCAAATTGATGATCTGATGTAATATGCCTTTCTTCTAGTATTGGTTTCAGTTTCATTAGGAACAATTTTTCAAAGAGCTTTGATTCTGTGGATAGCATGCTTATTGGACGATATGACGAGAATTATGTCTCATCTTTTTCAGACTTTCGAGGAATGTGTCTAGTTCGCATGATTGCGTTGAGGATGTACGTTATTAGTTTAATAAATTTGTCTGGTAATTCTTTAAACATTTTACCGGTGATAAGATTATGTCCTGGTGCTTTTTTCAGACTTATGCCTTTTTTATTGTGCTTCTTACTTCCCTCCACTTAAACTTTATTGGCTTAAAATTCAAATCGTTCACCATTTGGTTTGGTAGCATGTAGTTGTTAACTTGTTCATGTGGTGAGAATACGCTTTTTAGATGAACAGCATAAGCATTGGCTTTTTCTTCATAACTTCTCGCCCAATTGCCACTTGGCAGTCTAATGGGCGAACACGAGTTTGCAGGCCTCTTAAAACTGTTAGTTGCTTTCCATGAGGAGAAAACTGTTCTCTCTATTGCCGAGACTTATAAATAGTTTCGAATACCTCCATTTTCTTCTTCCCTCATAGCCACTTTCAGGGTTTTAATTGCTTGATTTAATTTCCTTTTTAATATCGGCGATCGGTGCTGCGACTGCTGTCGAATTTTCCGCTTGTATTAATTCTTGGATGTTTTTAGAAAGTCTATTAACTTTTTCAAAAACACTGATGTTAGGTGTGGCTTTTTCTTCTGCTGCTTCTAGTAGATTTCTAAAGTATGCTTCTGCTGCACCAATATTTGCTGGTCTGCTAACATGAATATCAAGTTGGCAATTCTCTACAATTTGTTTACTGTATTGATCCCATTTAGTTTTTTTATTGGTCAGACGTTTCATACCTTCAGTCTTTAGGTCTTCAGTACTCACTGTTATAATTTTTAGTGAATGATCGAACGATAAATCGTAACAATCTCTTGTCATAGCGTTGGTACGTGCAATGCCGTTAGTTATACAGAAGTCTATTAGATCAGGAATTTTCTTTTTATCCGTAGACATATCATAAATCATAATGCATGGTGAATAAAAGCATCACAGCTTTGTGTTTTTGGAAATATAAGAACACAGGATGATTTTGTTCGAAAATCCGGAAAAAGACGATTCGACAGGTTGAGTTGATAAATTGTGGTCGCGCATCAAATTAGAAGATAAATTGTTGGTGGTGAAAAATTTTCACATGCTACATTTCGACCGCTACCACTAAAAAGAGTGCAGCATAGATTCTTCACAACACATTCTCCTTGATTACTTTCTCTTTGTGAGTTTAGAGCCATTCCAGTGTTAATTTTTCCTTTCAATAGATAAACGTGGAAATGGAGTCATTCACCAACGATACTTTAATTCCATATCTGGCATGTTTTCATGGAATGTAATGCGTGAAATGCGTACCACCTCGATATGGGAACAGCAGTTCATAAACTGTGATGTTTGCTCCAGCTACAAAACACTCTCGAAGATTCCAATTCACCGGATAAAACATATATTAGTATTCGCTGCGCACGAGTAATCCCATTATCAAATCTGTTATATTGGCTTAGCGATAAAAACGCTGCGAACCAATCGTAGCAAGGTAAAGGGGATTTTCCACTAATCTAGTTTATGTTCGTTTTTGGTTCGGCTGACGCCTGCAAATATTATAATGCCAAGATTTTTTTTTGATAAAATTCATCAAATCTCACGATATACTAAATAATACATTTCAAAAGACAAAAACAAAAGATAAAAAAAGATTTAATTTTGTGGTGTCTTATTTGTCTTTAACAGACAATCTTGGTACAGAAATAAAATGCAATTGGAGGCGTACCTGCATTTTATTACAGTAAAACATGTAAAATTGACCACAACTGTAAACTGATTGTTCGACCACAGATCGTATCGTGTTTTCATTCGATCACTGGCCTTCACTATGTTATATCTTACTGCATCGTTAAAGATGATCATCCTTTACCTTAAATCTGCAGCGTAATCTTGTTTGGCGACTGGTTCATTTGCTGATGAGCCAAATTTTATATAACACGGAAGTCGGAGTTCTCTGCCGAATACAACCATAGCTGGTGAATTTCCAGTTGTATGATGTACGGAGCTGCAATAGCCATCATAAACAGTGGAATGCATCAGTTCCAACTAACCTGGTTGTCATTGACCTCTTTACGTAAATGCTCTTCCAAAATTCGGTTGAACCTCTCCACCATTCCGTCTGATTGAAGATGCAATGGTGTAGTCCTCGTTTTCTTGATGTTAAGTACTAGACATAATTCCTGGGACACGTTCGACTCAAAATTACGTCCTTGATCAGAATGAAGTTCCAAAGGTACTCCAAGTCTACTGATCCAATTGTTTAAGAACGAGTCTGGGATTGTTCGAGCTTCTTGATTTATCACCCATCGGTTTCCATCGCAAATGGTACTCCGACATTGTATTGATTAATCCTTCCACTGGTTTTTGTTTGGGGGCCTTTACTGGCAGCACATTCTTCACATTTCCCGCACCACTCTTCTACATCCATTCGGCAATTGACCCAATAGAACCGAGATAATATCATGTTCAATGTCTTATTGATGCCTAAATGTACCCCAGACATTCCATTGTGAATCTCGTGCAGAACTTCGTCCGGTTATTTGCAAAATTTTGTCGGTTAACAGCAAGCTATCCTCTATTGTTAATAATTGCCACTGAGCCCAATAACTCTTCACCATAGCACTTTCCGTCGCGAATTCATTCCACTGCGGTCTTGTACCTGTCTTCATTCATTTGTTTATTGGTGCGATATAGACGCCTCATGTCGCTGCTCCTTCACTAGCTGCTCCCGGGTCCAGTGATCTTATACACCGACTCTGATCCTTGTGTTGCTTACTATGCGGTTCTTTTCTTTTTATCTACAGCAGTGCTTACAATGAGGAATACAAGGCCTCCTGGGCATTCTATCTATCTATCTGACTTTTTGACGTGGTTTACCACCTCCCTTTTGCTGCCCCGCTTTCTTGGTTGCTAGTTGTTTACAATCTCTGATGTAGTATTCGGATTGTTGGCATCTAAAGTATCTTGATTGGGAGCGAGATCTTCGTCTGATGTTACGGAAGCTTTGTCGTGCTCTTCCAAGTATTGCTTCTATCACAGTATCTATTTGAGCTATATCTTCCACTTTGAGCTTCCACAGTTTAAGGAAATCCGTGGTTAAGCTGGTTCTGATTGCTTCGTATTCCAAGGCAAATCGTAAGACCTCGTTCATAATTTTTCCTTTCGCCGTCATACTAAAGTGGAGTTTCAATTGGTTGTCTCCTACGGCGTTGATGAACGCATCTACTGTTAACCCATTTAATACATCCATAGGAGCATTATAGTAAGCTTGCGCGATAGTTTGGTTATCTCTTGTTCAATAACTTGGAGGCGTTATTCCCGCAGTTGTCTACAATTATGCAGCTGTATTTTTCAAATAGTTTTTGAAAATGAGACTGCTCATGTCTTAGCTCCAGCTCCTTTAAGATTCTTTCACAGCTCATCTCTGTGGCAGGTACAGTCTGAAGTACGTCTGCTGCTTTTCCTTGTAGTGTCAGAATTAATGCATTTAGTTGATCACTAAAATCCAATTCATTATGATATACTGCCACTTGGAACTTAACCTTGAAGTTTTCGATTTGCGAATCTTCATTGAATGATGGGGGTTTCAAAATTTCCTTATGGCGACCAGTAGATGGTTCCGAAGGAAACAATTAAGTGAAACAATTACAGCCAATTTTTCTAAAAACTTTCCATTTAGATCGAAAGATATTTACTTCACCGCGCCTAAATTACTGTCTCAAAAAACATAACTTCGATGGTACCCAAAATAATTTTAAATACGGATCGAATACACTTTCGCCACACTAAATCCGGGTGAGTTCTATAATCCCGTTGAGTCGTAATGTGCGGTTACCCACATTAAAACGGAACAGGTTTTCACCATTTTAATCAACCTAAAGTATAGAGGCAGACTGGCCCGTTATTTGGCACGATACAACTTTAAGTTAAAAACCAGGTTTGTATAAAACCGAAAATTTGGAAACTCAGGCTTTCGGATTTTAGAAAATTTTTAAGTTCTTTTTGCGAATTTGAACTAGCTTTCATCTTAATCATGACCTTCTTGGATTACAAATCGTATAAAGACGATAGATTTTCATTTTTTTTTTCAAATTGTGTCATTTTCCTGACAGCCACAAGTGCTTATCATTCTGTAAGCCAATACTGTCGTGATTTATTTATTGCTATTTGACTCCTATCAAGTTTTTATCATTGATTTCAACGTAGCCCTTTATGTAATAACATCTCTATGATCGAATAAGATCATCTGGATGATCTTGGAGAGTAATCGTTGCTCTAACAACTGCAGCGGTGATCTTACTTTATTGCTTGTGTCATGATTTTTGCATCTGTGGCGGTTATTGAGTGAGCTTGCTCATTTGAAATTATGAGATATGCCATCCTTCAGTACTTACACTTTGTACATAATTGATAGATGCTATATTCCAGTAAGTAGGTCGTGATCGATTTGTCAAATCAGCTCTCAATCGTTCTCTAATATGCTACATGTTTGGTCTGACTTACTCAGTGGCGTACAGTGTTAAATGTTTCTCTGGTGTTTCTTCAGCTCTCTGTTGTGACATCTTTTGCCAAATTATATGCGCCTATTTATCACGTTATTCGCTCTTTTCTATATCTCTTTTATCACTGGTCTTCGTCGTCTATTAAAAATTACGCTTTTGTTTTTTCTTTTCCACTCGTCTTTTTTGTTGTGTCACAGTTTCGGTATTCACCAAATTTTTTTGTCGACTATATAAATTACTTTATTAGATATGACGATAATTTAATTCGCCTGAATGTTGATGTTATAGAACGTCTAGCAAATACCAAAACCATTTATGTAATTGATCGTTTTTGATATTGTCATACCGAAAAATAGCTGTGACACATTTACGTTTTTTTAACTCCGAAAATAAATTGCCAAAATAATTTTCTAATTTTTTTATTATTTTTACTTTCAGAACCTTGGAATCCAGTTCTCAACCCATCGCTCGATAATCACATACAAAAATGACTCGAATAGATTGTAAATTACTATTAGGAGTATTATCGATAGCACTATTTGTGTGTACCACATTTGGCTATGACGCCCCCGATTACACAGGAGCTTTTTGTGAAAAACGACACGATCCATGTTGTCGGAATCGTTTAGATTCATGCGCTGTACCAATTTCAAGTAAATATTATAATTTTATGGTTAACATCAATTGCGGTAACTGATCGATTTTTTTTGTTTTTATTTCTAGCAACATTATGTTACTGTGATGAATTTTGTGATAGAGTAAAGAATGATGATTGTTGTCCGGACTATAAAAAAGTATGTCTCGGTATCGAAGAACCAAATCCAATCATCAGCTGTTTACATAATAATCAATACTTTACGAATTTCACTGGACCAGTGACAGATAATTGCAATAAATGGTAATTTATTTTTTTTATTTTTTAAATTTATTTCGCATTTAATTTATGCCCCGAATTTTTATTTAATTTAGCTATTGTGGTGCTGATGGACGACCATTATGCGAAAGATATGCATGCTTGGTCGATGGAAACGTTATTCATAATATAAATCGGGTATCGTCGACGCTTGGATGGTCGGCGGGAAATTATTCTGAATTCTGGGGACGTAAATTTGCCGAAGGTTTAGACTTACGTTTAGGAACGAAACAACCCAATTTCCATTTCATTCCAATTTCGCATAAACTCGAAGAATTACCAGCTAATTTTAATGCGTTCGATGCGTGGCCAGGACAAATTACTTCAGTTAAAGATCAAGGTTGGTGTGGTGCATCATGGGCTATATCAACAACGTCGATTGCATCCGATCGTTTTGGTATTCAGTCGAAGGGTAGAGAAAATGTCGATTTGGCGGCACAACAATTTTTATCGTGTGTACGTAAACAACAAGGCTGTCATGGTGGGCATTTGGATGCGGCATGGAATTATTTCCGAAAGACTGGACTCATCGAAGAGGAATGTCTACCATATACGGGTAAAGTGCAAGCATGTAAAGTTAGACCACGTGATACTCTTAAGAGAGCAGGTTGTGGTAAATCATTAAATGTTCCTCGTACTAGTCTATATAAAGTAAGTCCGGCCTATTCATTAAATAACGAAACCGATATTATGTCCGAAATAAAGAAATATGGTCCAGTTCAAGGTGAGCGACATTATCAAATTTCATCTAAAATACTAGTACTACTTAAATCCATTTTTTTTTTCAGCAACAATGAAAGTGTACCAAGACTTCTTTGCATACAAATCTGGTATCTATCGACATTCGGCACTATCCGACAACGAAGTGTACGGCTACCATTCCGTAAGAATTGTTGGATGGGGTGAAGAACGTGTCGGCTATCAACTAGTTAAATACTGGGTCGCTGCCAACTCATGGGGTACATGGTGGGGTGAAAATGGTTTCTTCCGTATTCTTCGCGGCAACAACGAGTGTGAAATTGAAAAATATATTTTCGCCGCTTGGGCTCACGAATACTCAGTAGATAAACCGGTAGCTGTGCGACGTGCATCGAGACGAAATCAAAATAATTAATTTTAAAAATTAAAAATTACATCAAGAAATATTTAAAATTATTTTTTATTTTTATTTTTTTAAATTTGTCTATAAGAAGTAGATAAAAATTCAATTTTAGCGGAAAAATAATTAAAATATAATCTTAAAAAAATTTAAAAAAAAGTCAACCAATTAATCCTAATATTAAAATTAAAACAAAAGAATATTACGTTATATTTCTGTGTTATTTATGTTTAGAATTTTAAAACTGCCAAAAAAATATTTTAAAAAGAATTTTTTCGCAAAAATTTTCTATAATAATTTAATTTTGTTTCTTCTTATCTCATATCTCGTAATTGCTTTACTTAAAACGAAAAAAAAAAAAAAAAAATGTTTAATCACTTAACACTTAAATTTAACTGCCAAAAGTATTTTCGAAAACAAATATAATTTTCTTAATAATTAACTATTATAATATTATTTTTTTCTATTATATATATATATATATATATATATATATATATATATATATATATATATATATATATATATATATATATATATATATATATATATATATATTTATATATATATATATAATAAATATATATATATATATATATATATATATATATATATATATATATATATATATATATATATATATATATATATATATATATATAAATACATTAAATTATCTTTTTTATAATTATAATAATAATTAAATAAATTAAAATTTTTGTTTAAAAATAATTAATTGTGTTCATAAAAACAAAACAAGAAAAAAAAGGAAATTGTTTTGCATAATACATAAAATAATAATAATAATGTAATTAAACAAAAAAAAATAAAAAAAAAATTAATAATTAATAATTAAAAATTAAAAATGAAACGAAAAATCAAATATATTATGAAATAAAATTTTTATTGTTAATTAATAAAAAAATATTTTAAATCTAATTTGCTTATTTTATATGATTATGACTAAACCTAATTTTGAGGGCAACCCAACCATGTGGTGAGTTGGTGAAGCTCGTAAGCAATTTCGATCTTAAACTGAAACTTTTCGAAATCTCCCAACTGGGAAAGAGCTCCCTCGATTTCACGTTATTTCCTGAAAATATAATAGTGACTTGTTAGCATCGAGCGGATGCTATATTTGCTTTTCAACCACTAAAATCTTCAAAAGAAATTAAAAAGATTTTAAGAATGATAAATTATTATATTCAATTTTTTAAACTCTTGCTGACATACTTGCTCCGAGACCGGAACTTTTGATTAAGGTATCATTCATCACAATCGGACCAGTATTACGCGTTGTGTTGAATAAAGAATCAAATTCGTAAATTAGCAAATGTCATATTTGCAACGTTTGCAAAATTCGGTTTAAAAATTACATAACTTAAGAAATGGTTATAGATCTTGTTAGAAGTACGCCCAAAATATTAAGCATTATGGCATTTTGTTAAAATTGGAAAAATATAATATGACATGTTCCATAACATGTTGTCACATGTTCATGACATGCTGTCATGCTGTCTGACTTGTCATTTTGATCATAGCAGTTACATTAATATTATCGTCGGCTTGAGCTGCTTAAAAACTTTACAACAGCTAACTATTTTGTTGTACTTTTTGTCATTTTGTTCGTCGCAGTATAAATATTTTCTGCCTAAATGTTGGCTAAACTATAATAATGCATTAAGCAATGAAATTAATTTAAAATCGTATTGAAATTTGCGATTTCTATGCTAACCGGTTAAGTAATAGCACAAACAAAACAGCAATCAGATAGGCAAACCAAAACAAATGTATATGTACGTCCCAATTTTCGATTATAGTGAATTTGACTTTAGCGCATCTATTATCATTAATAATAAACCTTAATTCAAAACACAAACCAATATAGAAAGAGCGCCTCTAGAAATTATAGTTTGAACTATTAAACACGTAAAAAAACGTAATTAATGGACACGTCCATTCATACAAATATAAACTTTATAAAGTATAAAGTTAGAGTAAATAAACAACGGTGGGTATGCGTATTACCACACACAAAACATTCAATATACAAACAAAACAATACTGTTTTGTTTGTGCTATCATATATGTATAGGGATTGTGTAAATTCTAAAAAAATCAAAAAAACTCTAATGATTAAATTTTAATTTATTGAATAGTTTGTGATGTGACTATTTAAAATCACATCTTAGTTTTCTTTTTTATGTCAAATTGTAAAAACCGTAAAATTTTAAAGAAAAATTCGAAAGTAGATATTTTCTGATTCGCAAAAATATATATATTTTATCACAAACAAAACACAGCTTTATCGGTGATTCTATTTTGTATAGTTGTAAGATGGTTTTATGGTATTTTATGATATAGTATTTTAGAAATATTACATTGTTTATACATACTAGAATAGTAGCTCCTTTAATCCAACCTTGTAAATAATTTTATTAAATCAAACAGTTCCGCTTCTGTTTTTTTTGCGATTTTGTGTGCAACATCTGAAATTGTTCTGTAGTTTTGTGGGAAGTAAGCCGTGCAATAAACTATTGTATTTTATGGTTTTATTTTACAATACATACTATTAAATATTATCTATTATTATATTTAGACTCCTGTACTTGTCTATGGTACAGTTAAAAATTTTTCGAAAAAACATAAACCATATTGATATTATAATATGAGGAGTTGAGGTTGCACTCAAGAATAAAAAGTAGACTATATTACAAAGTAAATTGTCAAGTTTTGTTAACTTGGCTATCTCGGTATTTTAGAGTGATTATTATAATATAGGCGCAGTGTCACTTAGGAAATATATATATTGTTTTGGTAGAATATTTGTCTTTAATGTTCCACTTCGGGAAGATTTTTAAATTGATTACGTAACGAAACTACTTTAAAATTTTTCTGGGAAATTAATTATTTAAAATATTGATGAAAATAAAAATTAATTTTCGGATTTTGTAAAATGGGAATGTTCATCACTTGGTTGCGATCGGTGCTGACTAAAATAATTTATAGTATAGATTATTGGTTACTCAAATAAAAACAGTTAAGTACACTATTTAACAACATAATTTATTTATTTATATGACATATAGAACCTTTGTACAACATAAATTTATTGCTACAAAATTTGCAGTCGTCTTAGAGTTCCTCCTATTTTTTTCAAGTACATGTAATTCTTTTCTTTTTATCAGCAATATTATTTCTATCTTTAATTTTTTGTAATTGCCAGGAACAATTTTTTCTAATTATACAAGTATAAGAAATTTCAGCACCTTTAATTTATGTTCCTAGCGCTCCCTCATAAACCATTCATTATGATTAAGGCTTCTATTAGATGCATCTGCGCATTTCTTAAATATCGACTGTAAAATATTTTTTTTATGTATACCATCAATAAACAGTTTTTCAAAAATTTTTATATGTGAATATGATATTTCAAAAAAAATAATCTGTTTGATTTTTCAAATAAAGTTCCTCAGATTGAGTTAAATAATTTCTAGCTTTAATTAAATATTCTGAAGGTAATTTCATATTTTCATCGGGTTTAATCATAAACCTCTTGCATACATGAAAACTTTTTCATAAATTTATAAACTACATACCCAACAAATACCTGATAGAAGACAGGTCAACTTCATTAGTTCCATTATTACTAAATTCATCAACGCAAGCTATTTCATTAAAATCAACACATGAATATTCAAAATTTATTTTTTTATTAGTCTCTATTTCAAATTCTGATATATCAGTTAAATTAGGTGTAGTTTCGAACTCAAGAAGGTAGGTACAGTTGTCAGGCTCATAATTCAATGATGATGAATTGCACATCAGTTTATTAGTCAGAACTTTAGCTATAATAAAATTAAATTCATAAATTGAGGGATTACAATTATTTCCCCCCTCTGGACCTAATTTGGGAAAATAAATTCTCTATGGCATCAGTTTGTAATTTTGATGTCAATATATGTGATTTCTTTCTTTGTTTCAACAATTTTATTTAACATGCACAAAACAGTTTTTATCGTATGAATGAAACCTTCAACACAGTGTATTTTATTTTTTGTTATTATTTCTATTTTCTCCAAATATGTTAATAAATATACTAAAATATTTTTTGGAATATTATCTTCACGCAATGATAGTCCTAAATTGGCAGGGTTTTTGCAAAATTGGCTTTTGCTATTAGGAAAGTCGAACCCATCATTTATTTTTTTATAAAAAACACTGCTGTTGATATTGCACATTGTTTAGCCTTTGGATTTTGAAATTTATTTAGCCTGTAAAACGTTCCCTTGGCGCAGCTTTTACTTAAAATTTGGGTGGCTAAACTGACCCGCATGCGTTGGAACGTGTTTGGATGTATGTGGATTTCAGTTAGTTTAGGGCAGACTCGTGTGACTGATTAGCAATCCAAACTATATAATTCTTCAAACACATCCCAACAAACTAACCCATCTGGTGTTGAAATATCGTAAGCTAGGATGGTATTCCGTATCGATTTCAATATCTGTGGAATATCATAAAACGCATATACAGGTTCATTATTTATATTAAAAAATTGTGGTTGTGAACCAATTTCCAATTCTTTAAAGGCCGATTATTTGTAGCTTGATCACCAACTACAGCCCAGACTGTTACTCCCATTTGTTTTAGTTTCTGGATGTTTTGCTTAATTATCTCCTTTAATTTTTTTCCTGGAATAGGATTTTCGTTCGCAGCATAACTTACAATAAATTTATCTTTAGTAAATAATCCTCTAGACATAAATAGGCAAATATGCTTTGCTGGGATTGGCTCCCTGTTATTATCGCCAAAATCTACTAAACCAAATACCTCGTCAAATGGTTGACTATATTTCAAATCTGTCCTTATTTTCATTTCAACAAATATTAAAACATGCTGTTTTGAAATATCTGGCATATCTTTTATTTTAGATGCAATTTGTTTAAGTAATTCGATATTAAAACCAGTCCGCAATTGTTTTAAAACACACCAATTATTAAGTGTCCGAACTGATGGTAATGGGAAATTTAGAGTTTCCCTTAAACAAATGTAAGATGAATGCGATTTAAATTCAATACTTTGTGCTAAAAAACCGCAACTTGTGCAAAAATTAAGAATATCTAGGGTTGTCAATTGGTTTTTATTTGGCGGTACGCAAGAATCAGACCAAAGAATCAACCTTGTAACTGTAGGATTGTTTATCACGACATTTTTTAATATTTTGACTAAAGCTGAAGTAATGTAATTCCACGATTTACCTCTTAGTCCGCTTAACACTTCAATACATCACATTTTTTTTATTAATTAAATAAAATAATTTAGTGTTTTACTTCCTTCATGTGTAGTTTTTTACCACGTGACCAAAATCCTTTAATTAGATTGGTCAAAATCTGGAGATGCACCAAAAACATCTTATTAAAAACTTAATATTTTAGGAGTTACACTAAACAAACGGTTGAGATTGAACAAATAAACACCATAATTATTGAACAACATTTAGTTCAATTACATAGAAAAATGTGTATTAGTGTTAGTTACACTAAAACTGATTTGTAAGAATTGGTGATACTGGCGGTTAAACTAAATTAACTATTGAATATCTCTGGAACTAAAAGAGATACATCAAAATGGATTGAAAATTTGTAAAGAGCATATTTGGTTTAGTAAAGATCAATATCTAAATCAAAAAATACGATTTTGGAGATACACCAAGTTAGCACTGGTATGACGATATGTAATCGTACAACTCAACTGATCTCTACATACTGTAAAAATGGCTGGTCAATTTCACTATGTAATTACTTAGTGAAAGAGTAGAAAGAAATTAGAATAAAAAATATTGTTTCGGTATAAAAAGGACAACTGCAAACAAAAACTGGTTTGTGACAGTATTAAGTAACAGTTATTAAGCAACAGTATTAAGGTTAAGTAAATATTATGTTTATTAACTTTCTCTATATGACCGATAATTTATTAAAACTACGCATATAAAGAACATTTCTCGATACCTCTTATATTAAAACTGATGATTCTGACAGATTCCTCTTATATTAAAACTGCCAAGACAATATTTACTAAAAGTACAATGAAAAATATTCTGGCTTACATTACTAGCCATTATAGCCAAGCCAAGGCAATAGAAAGCCTAGAGTCCTCAAATGAAGGTTTAGTGGAACAAACTGGACTTATTTCTGGAACTAAGAAAATTAATGCAATAAGTACAGTTGTCAGAGAACTAATAAAACATAAATTAAAACGTGTGGAGTCCAAAAATACTGGCTTGATTGGTTAAAAGCCATTAAAACTACTTTTGATGATTCCCGAAATTCGAATGAGATCGAACAATTTACAACATCTGAAATATCAGGATTACAATATGCATCAATATCTGTTGACGTAGAAACGTCATTTTCCATGTACAAAATTGTGTTACGTCCTAACCGGAATTTTTTTTTTTCTAAATATTTTTTTTTTTTTTTACCACATATTTTGTTATTTTATTTGCATATTTTTACTTTTTAAGCACATATTTTAAGCACATACTTATGATTTTTTAGGGCATAAAAATCATAAGCCTACTAATCAGTATTACAATGAAAATTTAATTATCAACTCTAATACGGAATATGTAGTTAAACAATTCTTCATCGTTTGTATACTACCAATACTACTCTTTAAAAATATGTCTAAACGACAAGAAATTTTTTTACCAAAATAATGTCTAATCCTGGCGTGAACGATTCAAATAAAAATTAAATTCAATTTTCGTTTTGTTTTACTTTTTTTTTTATTATAGTTCAAATTACTTTTAGTAGAGTCGCTCGATGATCTATATTGGTTTGCGTTTTAAATAAGAGTTTACAATTATTTCCGATAGAAATCGCATTCAAGAAAATTAAAAACAACGAAATTGATTTTTAGTTTTGGTTTGCACATCTGATTACTGTTTTGTTTGTGGTAATAGGTAAGATAATCAACTTAGATTTGCATGAAGTGGCCAGGAATTAATTAACAGGAGGCCAAATGATTTAATCTGTTTTATGATGTCCCTATGACTTTTACCAAAGGCAACAAGCGGCGTGGTCAATTATAGTTAAAAGTGGATGAAAATAGAAGAAATTACTCCAGTAATGTTTGTTTATAGATCAACCACATTAAGACCCTCTATAAGAATCCAAAAATTTTTCTCATCATATCGGTCACACACAATAATATAAATTATTTGAATAAATCTTGTATTTTTCATTTATCAAAAGGTGATCAAACCGTAGTGACAACAACAATAAAAATTAGCACATGAATTTCAAATTTTTATTTTTTTTTTGTTGGTATGTCTGAACTTGTCTTTTGTCCCATTGTGTCACATTGTTCATGAGCATAAATGAATGTATGAGGGAACATGCTTTGGTTGCTTTACGGTAGCTTTTATATTTTTATATGAATTTCATGTACACGAAACGCCAGTTGACAGATAAATAAATAAAATTTATGTGTTGTGTTATAATTTTATTTAGGCCTTTTGCATTTTTTTTTGTTTGTTTCATTTCAATGTTACCAATATAAAAAATAAAAATAATTTAAAAAATCAGCAGCAGCACCACCATGTTCGTACATCTCGTTTTATATTACATCCCTTTACATAAAATATAATATGTTACGGGGTATACCAAAAGGAGATGTTCGGAATTTGTGACATTTTGATGTGGCAATACTAAAAATAATGTTGATAATTATTTATGTTTCAGATTTGTAGTAGATTACATTTTCCAGTATTAGTTCAATATAACTGCTCATTTCTACATGTATCTTGGAAGTATTCTTACTGCATTAATAGATTTAAACAAGCAACGAATTTTGGTGCCGCGAAACTCGCTGAATGTGCTTATTTGCATGAGTTTGTATATCTTCGCTGACATTATTCGTAACCAGTCTCCTCTTATTTCAAGAATAGACACAATCTAAGTCACACCTCTTGTTGAATAGACACTTTTTAAAAGTTGTGGTTGGTAGGTCCGCATCCTTAATAGAAAACCATTGAAATGTATAAATGAACTTTTATGGTTTGTACATCTACCATGTGTACGTATGTATATATACGCATTTAAAAACCGCCAATAACAGTAACAAATCCAACAAAAAATGAAAAACGTGTATTGGGAGGTAGGGTGGTTAGAGGCGATAAAGGAAATGTATGAAAATTATTTTATGTACATAAAAATGTTATCATTTCTACCTGACCTTATTTATATTGATGATGAATTGTTGGAATATAAATTTTATCAGCTAGAAAATTCTTCAACCTACCTAGTACAGCAACAAAAAAAAAAATGATAATAGATAATTTGTTATATTATGGATGTGGTTTGGTCCGTTGAAAACGAGCGAGGCAAAAAATAGAATACTTCGATATGATTATGGCACAAAACCATATACATACTCAATGTTGTGTGTAACATTATCATTTCTAATTGTTTAGGTTATTATTGTTGTTATTTATTACATTTTAATTTTTTTTATAGTACTCGCATTTATATAAAAACTGAGAGCATAAAACCATCTCCTCATCATATTATGGAGATGATGCTGCCGAAACAAAAAAAAAAGATTAATCAACACAAGAACTAGACAAATTAATAAATTTTTGTCGGAAACGGAGTAATTAACATTTGTATAGTACTGTCACAATTTCATAATTTTGTTGTTGTTGTGGTGTTGTTTTTTTAGTTGTGATTGGTTTTCCTCTTTAGATCTTCGGATTTTCTTAACCCAAAAACCATTTCAATTTGTCAATTTGACACATCGAGTAGTTTAATAGTGACTTGTGTCTGTGACTAAAATTCTTAAAGCTTGAAATGCGGGTGACAAAATGTAGATGTACAAAAAATGTTGTCAGGTCATTAGATAACTAACTAATTCATAAGGACGTCCAGAAACCGTTAGTAGAATGATAGTAGATTATGCTACTATCATTCTACTAACGGTTTCTGGAAGTCCTAGAGTGGCCCGATTGTATCGAACGATACCTTAATCAAAAGCTCTGGTCTTTATTAAAAATACTGCAATAAAATATAAATACATTTCGACAAATAATTTTTTTCCAAAAAAAATAGCAAAGGGGTTAGCCTTTGGAAATTTACGAATTTGATTCTTTATTCAATACAACGCGTAACAGCGGCCCGATTTTATAGTAGGGGGCTTGAAAAAAAATTTTGTTCTACCTGAACACATAGTCTTCTTCTTAATCAGTCCAAATCAATGACCCATTATTGAAAAACTCGATTAAATCAGGAGTCGAATTAAAAAAAAAATAACAAAACATTCGAAATGTAAAAATAATCAATAGATCTTTCACATAACCGAACTCATTTTAAATGTTAGAGATCATTTGAAATTGTATTTGCCATAATATCCCTTTAAATTAATCGAAACCCCCAAAATTAAAACAGACAGATAATCGGTTTCGTTATCAGAAATCAATAGTTTTATCTGCATGCTCTTTAAAAATCGATTCGAATGTAAAGTAATATGAGAAAAAAAGAAAATTTATTTACTTAAGATAAATTTTCCAATTATTAAAATTTTTCTTATGCATTTTACTCGTATCTACCCTAAGCAAACACAAAAAAAATGCCGTAAGTTAAAAACGAGAATATTTTCTTGTTGCAAGGAAATTGAAAATTAAAAATTCTATTTGAATAAATTATGTAACATAGAGTCGAAAATTTAAATAAAACAAATGAATAAACAAATACGGAAAATCGTTCGATGAGGAAAAATTTTCCCTACTTGTTTGACTTCTTTCTGTTTATGGAGAATATCATGACAGTGAAGTGCAATAAATTCCGTACAAATTGTAAGGGCACAAAGTGGTGAAAATAGTTATAAGAAATAATTAATAAATATTGGATATTTGGCTGTCTTGAAATGTCATACCTATACTAACGGATCAATATAAATCACTCATTAAATCGAAAAATTCACGCAAATTCCGAAAAATTCACGCAAATTTTTTAGGGATGTTTGAAAATTTTTACATTTACATATTTTTAAAACATAAAAAAAATTACATAAATATATATATATATATATATATATATATATATATATATATATATATATATATATATATATATATATATATATATATATATATATATATATATATGTATATATATATATATATATATATATATATATATATATATATATATATATATATATATATATATACATTATTTAATTAGAAATAGATAAAACATAAATATTTTATATTGTCTGCCTTGTTATCATTTTAGTTGAATCCTTCTAATAATTAAATCCATTAGGATAAATGGTTTCGCCTAAAGTCAGATATTTTAATGTTTCTTTTCAACTTATTCGTATTTCGTTTTAAGTTTGTCGACTTTATTAGAAACGCACATTCCCATGGGATTAGTGAACTAACCGTTTCAATACCTTTTCAGTGTACAGTGTACATGTAAATTGATAATGTATACTATAATATATTATCAAAGTGCTACTGTATATTTTCCATTTCTAATCATTTATACATCTAAAGATGTAGTGTGTATCTAAAAAGTTAAAAAAGCCTTTCAAGATGATAAGAGATTAAATGTTTTCAAATATGTAATATTTTCTTGTTATTTATTCAGTCTATAATAATAATTCTGCATGTTTTTTCAACATTTTGTAGACTGGGGTTCAGCTTTAAAGAATTTTAATAATTCTATATAAAAATGAGTTTATTAAATATTTTGTTTTTTATATATTTTTCTAGAAAACCTGAAAGGGTAAATTAAATTAGAATTACGAGTAGAGCATAAAAATTCTTAAGGTGTTTTTGTTTTTTACTAAAAAAATGTCTTTAACTTTAGTTTGGATATTGTTAATTCATTTTTATGTTTGTTTTAAATGTCAAGTAGATTTTTTTCGACATATATAAGAACATTTTATCAATGTTTCAGATTAAAACAGTATGCTAAATAAAATAATTGCTGTAGGACTGGACACAAGCATTAATACACAAAATCATAACAATTAGTAAGAAAACATTGAAAAAGATGGGTAATTCATATATCTGGTTGTATAGTGACAAAACATGTTATGTAATAATTCAATAATATGAAGAATATGAATTGAAAGTGGATTGAATATGAATTGAATATGAATTGAATATGAATTGAATATGAATTGAATATGAATTGAATATGAATTGAATATGAATTGAATATGAATTGAATATGAATTGAATATGAATTGAATATGAATTGAATATGAATTGAATATGAATTGA
Source organism: Tipula confusa (assembly GCA_963556175.1). NCBI lineage: Eukaryota > Metazoa > Arthropoda > Insecta > Diptera > Tipulidae > Tipula > Tipula confusa. The sequence goes on along the minus strand of OY744477.1, from coordinate 63,116,237 downwards.
ATATGAATTGAATATGAATTGAATATGAATTGAATATGAATTGAATATGAATTGAATATGAATTGAATATGAATTGAATATGAATTGAATATGAATTGAATATGAATTGAATATGAATTGAATATGAATTGAATATGAATTGAATATGAATTGAATATGAATTGAATATGAATTGAATATGAATTGAATATGAATTGAGTATGAATTGAATATGAATTGAATATGAATTGAATATGAATTGAATATGAATTGAATATGAATTGAATATGAATTGAATATGAATTGAATATGAATTGAATATGAATTGAATATGAATTGAATATGAATTGAATATGAATTGAATATGAATTGAATATGAATTGAATATGAATTGAATATGAATTGAATATGAATTGAATATGAATTGAATATGAATTGAATATGAATTGAATATGAATTGAATATGAATTGAATATGAATTGAATATGAATTGAATATGAATTGAATATGAATTGAATATGAATTGAATATGAATTGAATATGAATTGAATATGAATTGAATATGAATTGAATATGAATTGAATATGAATTGAATATGAATTGAATATGAATTGAATATGAATTGAATATGAATTGAATATGAATTGAATATGAATTGAATATGAATTGAATATGAATTGAATATGAATTGAATATGAATTGAATATGAATTGAATATGAATTGAATATGAATTGAATATGAATTGAATATGAATTGAATATGAATTGAATATGAATTGAATATGAATTGAATATGAATTGAATACGAATTGAATATGAATTGAATATGAATTGAATATGAATTGAATATGAATTGAATATGAATTGAATATGAATTGAATATGAATTGAATATGAATTGAATATGAATTGAATATGAATTGAATATGAATTGAATATGAATTGAATATGAATTGAATATGAATTGAATATGAATTGAATATGAATTGAATATGAATTGAATATGAATTGAATATGAATTGAATATGAATTGAATATGAATTGAATATGAATTGAATATGAATTGAATATGAATTGAATATGAATTGAATATGAATTGAATATGAATTGAATATGAATTCAATTCATATTCAATTCATATTCAATTCATATTCAATTCATATTCAATTCATATTCAATTCATATTCAATTCATATTCAATTCATATTCAATTCATATTCAATTCATATTCAATTCATATTCAATTCATATGAATTGAATATGAATTGAATATGAATTGAATATGAATTGAATATGAATTGAATATGAATTGAATATGAATTGAATATGAATTGAATATGAATTGAATATGAATTGAATATGAATTGAATATGAATTGAATATTAATTGAATATGAATTGAATATGAATTGAATATGAATTGAATATTAATTGAATATGAATTGAATATGAATTGAATATGAATTGAATATGAATTGAATATGAATTGAATATGAATTGAATATGAATTGAATATGAATTGAATATGAATTGAATATGAATTGAATATGAATTGAATATGAATTGAATATGAATTGAATATGAATTGAATATGAATTGAATATGAATTGAATATGAATTGAATATGAATTGAATATGAATTGAATATGAATTGAATATGAATTGAATATGAATTGAATATGAATTGAATATGAATTGAATATGAATTGAATATGAATTGAATATGAATTGAATATGAATTGAATATGAATTGAATATGAATTGAATATGAATTGAATATGAATTGAATATGAATTGAATATGAATTGAATATGAATTGAATATGAATTGAATATGAATTGAATATGAATTGAATATGAATTGAATATGAATTGAATATGAATTGAATACGAATTGAATATGAATTGAATATGAATTGAATATGAATTGAATATGAATTGAATATGAATTGAATATGAATTGAATATGAATTGAATATGAATTGAATATGAATTGAATATGAATTGAATATGAATTGAATATGAATTGAATATGAATTGAATATGAATTGAATATGAATTGAATATGAATTGAATATGAATTGAATATGAATTGAATATGAATTGAATATGAATTGAATATGAATTGAATATGAATTGAATATGAATTGAATATGAATTGAATATGAATTGAATATGAATTGAATATGAATTGAATATGAATTGAATATGAATTGAATATGAATTGAATATGAATTGAATATGAATTGAATATGAATTGAATATGAATTGAATATGAATTGAATATGAATTGAATATGAATTGAATATGAATTGAATATGAATTGAATATGAATTGAATATGAATTGAATATGAATTGAATATGAATTGAATATGAATTGAATATGAATTGAATATGAATTGAATATGAATTGAATTGAATATGAATTGAATATGAATTGAATATGAATTGAATATTAATTGAATATGAATTGAATATGAATTGAATATGAATTGAATATTAATTGAATATGAATTGAATATGAATTGAATATGAATTGAATATGAATTGAATATGAATTGAATATGAATTGAATATGAATTGAATATGAATTGAATATGAATTGAATATGAATTGAATATGAATTGAATATGAATTGAATATGAATTGAATATGAATTGAATATGAATTGAATATGAATTGAATATGAATTGAATATGAATTGAATATGAATTGAATATGAATTGAATATGAATTGAATATGAATTGAATATGAATTGAATATGAATTGAATATGAATTGAATATGAATTGAATATGAATTGAATATGAATTGAATATGAATTGAATATGAATTGAATATGAATTGAATATGAATTGAATATGAATTGAATATGAATTGAATATGAATTGAATATGAATTGAATATGAATTGAATATGAATTGAATATGAATTGAATATGAATTGAATATGAATTGAATATGAATTGAATATGAATTGAATATGAATTGAATATGAATTGAATATGAATTGAATATGAATTGAATATGAATTGAATATGAATTGAATATGAATTGAATATGAATTGAATATGAATTGAATATGAATTGAATATGAATTGAATATGAATTGAATATGAATTGAATATGAATTGAATATGAATTGAATATGAATTGAATATGAATTGAATATGAATTGAATATGAATTGAATATGAATTGAATATGAATTGAATATGAATTGAATATGAATTGAATATGAATTGAATATGAATTGAATATGAATTGAATATGAATTGAATATGAATTGAATATGAATTGAATATGAATTGAATATGAATTGAATATGAATTGAATATGAATTGAATATGAATTGAATATGAATTGAATATGAATTGAATATGAATTGAATATGAATTGAATATGAATTGAATATGAATTGAATATGAATTGAATATGAATTGAATATGAATTGAATATGAATTGAATATGAATTGAATATGAATTGAATATGAATTGAATATGAATTGAATATGAATTGAATATGAATTGAATATGAATTGAATATGAATTGAATATGAATTGAATATGAATTGAATATGAATTGAATATGAATTGAATATGAATTGAATATGAATTGAATATGAATTGAATATGAATTGAATATGAATTGAATATGAATTGAATATGAATTGAATATGAATTGAATATGAATTGAATATGAATTGAATATGAATTGAATATGAATTGAATATGAATTGAATATGAATTGAATATGAATTGAATATGAATTGAATATGAATTGAATATGAATTGAATATGAATTGAATATGAATTGAATATGAATTGAATATGAATTGAATATGAATTGAATATGAATTGAATATGAATTGAATATGAATTGAATATGAATTGAATATGAATTGAATATGAATTGAATATGAATTGAATATGAATTGAATATGAATTGAATATGAATTGAATATGAATTGAATATGAATTGAATATGAATTGAATATGAATTGAATATGAATTGAATATGAATTGAATATGAATTGAATATGAATTGAATATGAATTGAATATGAATTGAATATGAATTGAATATGAATTGAATATGAATTGAATATGAATTGAATATGAATTGAATATGAATTGAATATGAATTGAATATGAATTGAATATGAATTGAATATGAATTGAATATGAATTGAATATGAATTGAATATGAATTGAATATGAATTGAATATGAATTGAATATGAATTGAATATGAATTGAATATGAATTGAATATGAATTGAATATGAATTGAATATGAATTGAATATGAATTGAATATGAATTGAATATGAATTGAATATGAATTGAATATGAATTGAATATGAATTGAATATGAATTGAATATGAATTGAATATGAATTGAATATGAATTGAATATGAATTGAATATGAATTGAATATGAATTGAATATGAATTGAATATGAATTGAATATGAATTGAATATGAATTGAATATGAATTGAATATGAATTGAATATGAATTGAATATGAATTGAATATGAATTGAATATGAATTGAATATGAATTGAATATGAATTGAATATGAATTGAATATGAATTGAATATGAATTGAATATGAATTGAATATGAATTGAATATGAATTGAATATGAATTGAATATGAATTGAATATGAATTGAATATGAATTGAATATGAATTGAATATGAATTGAATATGAATTGAATATGAATTGAATATGAATTGAATATGAATTGAATATGAATTGAATATGAATTGAATATGAATTGAATATGAATTGAATATGAATTGAATATGAATTGAATATGAATTGAATATGAATTGAATATGAATTGAGTATGAATTGAATATGAATTGAATATGAATTGAATATGAATTGAATATGAATTGAATATGAATTGAATATGAATTAAATATGAATTGAATATGAATTGAATATGAATTGAATATGAATTGAATATGAATTGAATATGAATTGAATATGAATTGAATATGAATTGAATATGAATTGAATATGAATTGAATATGAATTGAATATGAATTGAATATGAATTGAATATGAATTGAATATGAATTGAATATGAATTGAATATGAATTGAATATGAATTGAATATGAATTGAATATGAATTGAATATGAATTGAATATGAATTGAATATGAATTGAATATGAATTGAATATGAATTGAATATGAATTGAATATGAATTGAATATGAATTGAATATGAATTGAATATGAATTGAATATGAATTGAATATGAATTGAATATGAATTGAATATGAATTGAATATGAATTGAATATGAATTGAATATGAATTGAATATGAATTGAATATGAATTGAATATGAATTGAATATGAATTGAATATGAATTGAATATGAATTGAATATGAATTGAATATGAATTGAATATGAATTGAATATGAATTGAATATGAATTGAATATGAATTGAATATGAATTGAATATGAATTGAATATGAATTGAATATGAATTGAATATGAATTGAATATGAATTGAATATGAATTGAATATGAATTGAATATGAATTGAATATGAATTGAATATGAATTGAATATGAATTGAATATGAATTGAATATGAATTGAATATGAATTGAATATGAATTGAATATGAATTGAATATGAATTGAATATGAATTGAATATGAATTGAATATGAATTGAATATGAATTGAATATGAATTGAATATGAATTGAATATGAATTGAATATGAATTGAATATGAATTGAATATGAATTGAATATGAATTGAATATGAATTGAATATGAATTGAATATGAATTGAATATGAATTGAATATGAATTGAATATGAATTGAATATGAATTGAATATGAATTGAATATGAATTGAATATGAATTGAATATGAATTGAATATGAATTGAATATGAATTGAATATGAATTGAATATGAATTGAATATGAATTGAATATGAATTGAATATGAATTGAATATGAATTGAATATGAATTGAATATGAATTGAATATGAATTGAATATGAATTGAATATGAATTGAATATGAATTGAATATGAATTGAATATGAATTGAATATGAATTGAATATGAATTGAATATGAATTGAATATGAATTGAATATGAATTGAATATGAATTGAATATGAATTGAATATGAATTGAATATGAATTGAATATGAATTGAATATGAATTGAATATGAATTGAATATGAATTGAATATGAATTGAATATGAATTGAATATTAATTGAATATGAATTGAATATGAATTGAATATGAATTGAATATGAATTGAATATGAATTGAATATGAATTGAATATGAATTGAATATGAATTGAATATGAATTGAATATGAATTGAATATGAATTGAATATGAATTGAATATGAATTGAATATGAATTGAATATGAATTGAATATGAATTGAATATGAATTGAATATGAATTGAATATGAATTGAATATGAATTGAATATGAATTGAATATGAATTGAATATGAATTGAATATGAATTGAATATGAATTGAATATGAATTGAATATGAATTGAATATGAATTGAATATGAATTGAATATGAATTGAATATGAATTGAATATGAATTGAATATGAATTGAATATGAATTGAATATGAATTGAATATGAATTGAATATGAATTGAATATGAATTGAATATGAATTGAATATGAATTGAGTATGAATTGAATATGAATTGAATATGAATTGAATATGAATTGAATATGAATTGAATATGAATTGAATATGAATTGAATATGAATTGAATATGAATTGAATATGAATTGAATATGAATTGAATATGAATTGAATATGAATTGAATATGAATTGAATATGAATTGAATATGAATTGAATATGAATTGAATATGAATTGAATATGAATTGAATATGAATTGAATATGAATTGAATATGAATTGAATATGAATTGAATATGAATTGAATATGAATTGAATATGAATTGAATATGAATTGAATATGAATTGAATATGAATTGAATATGAATTGAATATGAATTGAATATGAATTGAATATGAATTGAATATGAATTGAATATGAATTGAATATGAATTGAATATGAATTGAATATGAATTGAATATGAATTGAATATGAATTGAATATGAATTGAATATGAATTGAATATGAATTGAATATGAATTGAATATGAATTGAATATGAATTGAATATGAATTGAATATGAATTGAATATGAATTGAATATGAATTGAATATGAATTGAATATGAATTGAATATGAATTGAATATGAATTGAATATGAATTGAATATGAATTGAATATGAATTGAATATGAATTGAATATGAATTGAATATGAATTGAATATGAATTGAATATGAATTGAATATGAATTGAATATGAATTGAATATGAATTGAATATGAATTGAATATGAATTGAATATGAATTGAATATGAATTGAATATGAATTGAATATGAATTGAATATGAATTGAATATGAATTGAATATGAATTGAATATGAATTGAATATGAATTGAATATGAATTGAATATGAATTGAATATGAATTGAATATGAATTGAATATGAATTGAATATGAATTGAATATGAATTGAATATGAATTGAATATGAATTGAATATGAATTGAATATGAATTGAATATGAATTGAATATGAATTGAATATGAATTGAATATGAATTGAATATGAATTGAATATGAATTGAATATGAATTGAATATGAATTGAATATGAATTGAATATGAATTGAATATGAATTGAATATGAATTGAATATGATTGAATATGAATTGAATATGAATTGAATATGAATTGAATATGAATTGAATATGAATTGAATATGAATTGAATATGAATTGAATATGAATTGAATATGAATTGAATATGAATTGAATATGAATTGAATATGAATTGAATATGAATTGAATATGAATTGAATATGAATTGAATATGAATTGAATATGAATTGAATATGAATTGAATATGAATTGAATATGAATTGAATATGAATTGAATATGAATTGAATATGAATTGAATATGAATTGAATATGAATTGAATATGAATTGAATATGAATTGAATATGAATTGAATATGAATTGAATATGAATTGAATATGAATTGAATATGAATTGAATATGAATTGAATATGAATTGAATATGAATTGAATATGAATTGAATATGAATTGATATGAATTGAATATGAATTGAATATGAATTGAATATGAATTGAATATGAATTGAATATGAATTGAATATGAATTGAATATGAATTGAATATGAATTGAATATGAATTGAATATGAATTGAATATGAATTGAATATTAATTGAATATGAATTGAATATGAATTGAATATGAATTGAATATGAATTGAATATGAATTGAATATGAATTGAATATGAATTGAATATGAATTGAATATGAATTGAATATGAATTGAATATGAATTGAATATGAATTGAATATGAATTGAATATGAATTGAATATGAATTGAATATGAATTGAATATGAATTGAATATGAATTGAATATGAATTGAATATGAATTGAATATGAATTGAATATGAATTGAATATGAATTGAATATGAATTGAATATGAATTGAATATGAATTGAATATGAATTGAATATGAATTGAATATGAATTGAATATTAATTGAATATGAATTGAATATTAATTGAATATGAATTGAATATGAATTGAATATGAATTGAATATGAATTGAATATGAATTGAATATGAATTGAATATGAATTGAATATGAATTGAATATGAATTGAATATGAATTGAATATGAATTGAATATGAATTGAATATGAATTGAATATGAATTGAATATGAATTGAATATGAATTGAATATGAATTGAATATGAATTGAATATGAATTGAATATGAATTGAATATGAATTGAATATGAATTGAATATGAATTGAATATGAATTGAATATGAATTGAATATGAATTGAATATGAATTGAATATGAATTGAATATGAATTGAATATGAATTGAATATGAATTGAATATGAATTGAATATGAATTGAATATGAATTGAATATGAATTGAATATGAATTGAATATGAATTGAATATGAATTGAATATGAATTGAATATGAATTGAATATGAATTGAATATGAATTGAGTATGAATTGAATATGAATTGAATATGAATTGAATATGAATTGAATATGAATTGAATATGAATTAAATATGAATTGAATATGAATTGAATATGAATTGAATATGAATTGAATATGAATTGAATATGAATTGAATATGAATTGAATATGAATTGAATATGAATTGAATATGAATTGAATATGAATTGAATATGAATTGAATATGAATTGAATATGAATTGAATATGAATTGAATATGAATTGAATATGAATTGAATATGAATTGAATATGAATTGAATATGAATTGAATATGAATTGAATATGAATTGAATATGAATTGAATATGAATCGAATATGAATTGAATATGAATTGAATATGAATTGAATATGAATTGAATATGAATTGAATATGAATTGAATATGAATTGAATATGAATTGAATATGAATTGAATATGAATTGAATATGAATTGAATACGAATTGAATATGAATTGAATATGAATTGAATATGAATTGAATATGAATTGAATATGAATTGAATATGAATTGAATATGAATTGAATATGAATTGAATATGAATTGAATATGAATTGAATACGAATTGAATATGAATTGAATATGAATTGAATATGAATTGAATATGAATTGAATATGAATTGAATATGAATTGAATATGAATTGAATATGAATTGAATATGAATTGAATATGAATTGAATATGAATTGAATATGAATTGAATATGAATTGAATATGAATTGAATATGAATTGAATATGAATTGAATATGAATTGAATATGAATTGAATATGAATTGAATATGAATTGAATATGAATTGAATATGAATTGAATATGAATTGAATATGAATTGAATATGAATTGAATATGAATTGAATATGAATTGAATATGAATTGAATATGAATTGAATATGAATTGAATATGAATTGAATATGAATTGAATATGAATTGAATATGAATTGAATATGAATTGAATATGAATTGAATATGAATTGAATATGAATTGAATATGAATTGAATATGAATTGAATATGAATTGAATATGAATTGAATATGAATTGAATATGAATTGAATATGAATTGAATATGAATTGAATATGAATTGAATATGAATTGAATATGAATTGAATATGAATTGAATATGAATTGAATATGAATTGAATATGAATTGAATATGAATTGAATATGAATTGAATATGAATTGAATATGAATTGAATATGAATTGAATATGAATTGAATATGAATTGAATATGAATTGAATATGAATTGAATATGAATTGACTGCGTGATTTTTATCCTCCAAATCTTCTTATGTCGTTATATGACTTTTTTTGTTATATTTTTAGAAATATTTTACTAGGTTAGGTGTTTCTGGTATGGTGGTTCTATACAAATCATATTATTGAAAAAAAAATTTATTTGGAATAATAGTTGTGATTGGAACAAGGGCTTAAAAGTTATTGCAGTTTACATTATAAACCTCAGGCTTGATGACAATTTTTATTTAATTATTTTCAAGGGACGGACCATTTGCCAAAAGTACTTTGTACAATGTTACTGTACTTTGTACAGTTCTACAATTTTATTGAGTTTTATGTTTCTCTTGTCATATCCCGAAGAGAATTTAGTCTTAAAATACTAAGTGATTGCAGAACATTTTTTTAAAGCTAGCAGACAAGTAAAGGCTCAAACTAAACGACAACAGAAAGAAGAGCTTGGCAATTAAATTGCAACAAAACCCAGAAAACTCTCGATCGTTACCCCATCAGAACGGACATATTTATGACACAAATAAATAACTTTGAAAATCCAGAAAATTTCATGATGTTAATAGGCATTATGACATTTTCTGGGTTTTCAAATTTATTTATTTGTGTCATAAATATGTCCGTTCTGATGGGGTAACCATCGAGAATTTTCTGGAAAGATTTATGCCTAAAAACCAAAAATTTTCAAAACTTACAAAATTCATGATAGTAAGCCCATCAAAAGTGACAGATTTTTGTGCGAAACCAAAAATTATCAAAACCCAGCAAATTCATGATGCTTAGCCCATCAAAATTGGCAGATTTATGCCACAAATCAAACATTTTCATAATCCACAAATTTTATGATGGTTAGCCCATCAAAACTGAGATTTATGCCACAATCCATAAATTATTAAAACCCACAAAATGTTTTACCCCACTAGTAGGGGTCGAGTGGAATTGTATTTCCTACTTCCATTAACCTCTTCTTCAGAGATTAATGGAAGTAGGAGTAAAATTCATGAGTATGATTCTCAGTTTGAGAACATTAACCAGAATGATAAAGATCTAATGGCGTTAATGAAAAACCTAACTTCGATGAGGACACACAACAAAGGTCTAATGGAATGTGGTCTATTTTGCACGTCAGGAGATATTACATCCATTAAGACTCACGCCAGCTCAGTTTAAGGACCAACTTCTGCCAATTTGAGAGCATTTGCACCTGCATCTAAGAGGCTTAAATTGGGTGGTGTGGTAGTGCTTCAATAGGGTAGGCAATAGCTAATGATAACAACTAGTTGTGCCTCATTGTGGTTAAATACTAGACGTAAATGTTAGCACTATAAATTAATTTAGGGCCGGGTAAAGGTGCCATGCAACCCATGCTGATGATCAACCTGGTTGAAGTCCCTTTCAAGTAGCCCAGTTCCGAACGGAGGCTCTGGATATCAGGTGACCACCAGATGAATTTAGCCTTATCCTTGCTTTGCGGATCTCAGCAAAGATTGAACAATGTTTTCTCTGCTACTCGTGGGACTTAAATGAAAGTTAAGAATAATAATATAGAGGCCGGCACTCATTAAGAATCAGGTCTGTAGGCTTTTTCACACCAAGGTTAAGAAAGTTGACGCATGCACTGAAAATGCAGGTCCTTTCAAACCAACCCACTAATACTAGAAGGAAAGCATGGAAAGCCCTAAAACGGTTAGAAACAATTCCGTTAGTGGATAGGATTGATAAGGACAGAGCCACACTGCAGTCGGAAACTAAAACGGTATTACTGAAACCAGAAACTTCATCGAGGAGGTCCTTGTCCAAAAGACAGAGATCTTCATATAAACTGTACACTCAAGTGGTATCATTGGTAAGCATGCGAGTAGACTAGGTGTTCTGTCGCATGACTACTGTAGAAGTTGTATGAATGAAGAGAAGGAGAAAACTATACTACATCTGCTCATCTCCTGTCTTAGCCTGGCTCGATAAATGTTGCAGTTTTTAGGAATTCGACACCTGTGTGATCTGTCTGACCTCAGTAGGATGAGTTTTAGGGGTATTAACTGCTTCGTTAGAAGCTCGGATTGGTTCCAGCAGGTTGTAAATGGAGAATATAATTATTTTCTATGGTAAGGCTAAAGACCAATTGTGTCTATGCCATGACTTTTAAGATGACTACGTTGACCTTACCTATCCTAACCCTAACGTTTAAATATCTAAAAGATGCGGAGAGTTAGTCCAGCGATCCAATCTTTGAGTAGTCACCTCCTACGATAAGCCAAAGAAGCTGTAGTGGAATTCTAAGGACAACTTGCTCGTTTAGAAGGCATTTACGAAGTATTAAAATGCTGCTCAACCACAGGAGCTTTATGTGCCTTAATACCATTTGAATGTAATTTTCGCCACATAATCGTAAAATAAATTTCGTCATACATCTTGCCTTCATATTTATGAGTAGGATACACCAATAACCCTTTAGAGTTTTCCATTTAATTTTTGTTTTTTTAAACTTCTTGTATCCTCGAATGAATTATATTCTTCAGTATATATGGATACACTTTTAAGATACTTTAGATGTCTAGATATAGGCGAGCAACAAAAATCATTTCAACTTTTTCATTTTATTTTCTTATCCCATACTCGTATAAACATACAATTTCTTATCGTACTCGTATATGTATGTATGTATGTACAACCATATATATGTGTTCAAAAATATATAAAGTTAATATTTTTATATTTACCTGAATAAACTTTTTTGTTACATTTAAAGTTTGTTTACTTTTTGCATTAATATAAATGTATGAACATAGTTTATGTCCACAGTATACTCCTCGTACATATGACTTTACCTATACAGCTTCTTTGTTATCATATAATTTGTCAAAAATATGAGATCCTTTTAACATATCAACAAAGAAGGGTATATGTGTATACATAAAACATAACAAGAGCCAAACAAAAATAATGTATCCATTTTAATGTACATACATCGTCATCGTAGTTTTTACATATGACGAGCAACATTAATATTTTGGAGCTTTTGACATGTAAGGATTATGATTTAAGGTAACTTAAATACATTTTTTACAATTAACTTTTATATAATTTTGTATTTTTGCTGTTACTATTTTTAAAACTTTTTGGGAACATTGTCAAAGTTTTAATTTTGAATAATTAAGAAGGATTCACCGGTCCTATGATAAAGGTTACTTGATTTTCAACATCGATGTTGTCTTGACTTCGAGCGAAGTTGTTGTTTTATGCGTTAAATAACAGTACAGTAACAGTAATTAATCTTTAATTAATAATACAGTACTTTTTTAGCAATTCCACCACAGCATTCTTGGCTTGTTGAAGGAGGCAACTAAACAAATCCATAAAATACTTCACTGAAAACAAAAACAACAAAAATAAATGTGGATATGCTTACGTTAACGGAAACACAAATTTTTTGATGGCACTATATCAGCCATGAAAGAGAACCTCGATGGCCAAGAAGTGAAGACCATGTTTCCCAGGGCTAACCATTGGTTCACAGTGGAGATGACCTCGGTAATCTTGGTGTTGGTTTTCTCCTTAGGCCCTAGGAGAGGACCGACCTAGACCGACTTATGTGAAAACTTAGCTCCGTATATCCGACACTATTTAGTGACCGAAAATTGGTAAAAAATGATGATCGCGACTTCATTGGGCTTGCACATTCTTTTTATAAAAATATTCACTTAAAAACATGGCTACACCCTTGTAATTCGTCATATAAAGAAGTGTGAATACGTTTTACAATCGAACGGACGAACAAAGCGGCCCTAGCAAGGAGAACCATCAAGCGAATTTGTATATACAGAAAAAGCGTGAACAGTGGAAGTCTTAAGAGTAAAACAACTAAACAACGATCACAGTTCTCGTAACTTCTTTAAAGGAGTCGTCGGAGTGAATTATACCTTCAGACCTAGATCTATCGACATTGGGGACCAAGAAACCTCCGTGTTAACATTGATGTAGTGCTCTGATTTATTTAATGTTGAACAGTTGCAAATGCTGCATTTGAAAGACTGCGGAGATGTGCAAAGAAGACTCATCGTACTAGAAACTCACATTGGTTATGCCAAGAATAAAACGAAACCTTTCCGCTGGGGTTGATTGTATTAGTTCCAAGCTCTTTATATTTGGAGGGGATACTTTGTGGAACAATCCTTTTTTTAGTTTTTATTCCATGCCGAAACTCCGGGGCCGAAGCTATCCCAATTCTTTCGTGATTAACTAAACGTCTTTTTTTAAACCATCCCTAGCCAAATACAGGTTCGCTTTAAATATTAATCTGCACATTGCATTGCTTCAACCAGCTTGTTCTGACATGGAGGATGGTTCGGCAAATGCATTATGCATTACTAATCGTAATCAAGAGATGAAAAATCCCCTTTTCAACCCTCCTTCGTTGGGATTCGAACCCGGTACCTCCCGATCCAAACACCGTAGCCTTAACCACTACGCCAATTACTCGGAACTATTTTTGAAGATCGAAGTTATGCCTGATGGTCCTTAAAAAAAGAGACAACTCAAAATGCGAGAATAATCGTGGTGTATCTCTCTTTTGCTCAACATACAAATTACTTTCATAATATTTGAGAAAATCACTCCTCTGGCGTAGAAAATTGTAAGAGACTACCAAGGAGGATTCATTTGAATCGATCAATTAAATTTTCGCTGATAATGCGATATTCTTTCTAAATATCATAAAACACCTCGTATGACGAACATCAGGTGTTCTTGGTTTTCCAGCAAGCCTTTATGACTCAATTCATCTGGGTAGTTTATGGTTTGCTTTGCAATGTCCAAAAGTACCTGACCAAGATGTGCGTTTATGTAAAATGACAGTAATGCAGTCGTAATAATGTGGCAAAGTTGAAAACAAGCTATCAGAAATTTTTGCAGTTAGCAAGGAGATGCTCTGTCCCCGATTCTCTTTAATCTCATGCTAAAATTTATTTTTCGTAAAACTGAAACACCTCAGGACCACATCTTATAGCGTCAGTCCAACCAGGTTCTGTCATATGCAGATAATATTTGTGTAATTGAATTGAATGACAACGGTGTCAGATAACTATTAGATCCAATTGTACGAATATCAGCTTCCGTTGGTATAATTTGAGAGGGTGATAAGTTTCCGATACCTTGCCGTTCATGATAGCTATGTAGAAGGGGAAATTAATGCGCTTCTTGTCACTGGTAACCTTGCTTTGTATGCGTCTTGCCACTCCTAAAGTTGAAATATCTTGCAAATGCACTAGAAGCAACATGAGCTTAGCCTTAAGAAAGGTGGTTTCAGTAATAGAAAACTGATGAAAATCAGACCCTTAACCTTTTTTGGCAGCAACTCGAAGAAATAAAAGGTACGATAATTTAAACAAACGAATCATCAAGTATAAAAGCTCAGTAAAGCCATGATGTCTAAAACAAAGCAGTAAATACATTCAGAGGGACCCCTACAGCAGCAAAGCTCAGAAGCTTAACAGAAGATTATCTTGAAAATGGATCAGCTCTCGAAATTTTGAACAAAAAATGGAACAATGAAATGATAATTCAAAATGCATCGATGCTGCCTTGAGATAAAAAAATTGATAAAAAGGTGAAATAATTATATCTCAGCAGATTAAATCAAAAATAAATCCAAAACAGAATTAAAGAGTGTGAAACAAGCCGCAGTGCATTGCACAATAAAGAGATTTTCTAACAGAGCTTTATGAAAAACCATATGAATAACAGCTTTTAAGACCTGTCTCCATCTCGAGATAATTTAAATGTCAAAAATCTAGAAACTATATCGTATATTGTAAAGAAGAAGACCCTGCGCCAAATAGGGGATTATACTATACCTCTTTTGAGATGTCCTCGTGCATATGGTGCAAGAAATTATTTACCACCACAGTTGTCACAGTAGTGAAAAATTTATACGATGGTCTAGGGTAACTTTTCAAATTACACGCCAAACGAGACTGCATCAGTTCAATTGATATAATGGTTTAATTTATCGAGTACTCCTTGCTCCATTACGTTGCTTATTAAAAATGTTAGGTCAAATTGACGCTGCTGGTATAACCGGTAAGGTAGTTTTTAGTTTATTATCAATTTACTACGTGATCGATATTATATCGCAGAACAGTATGACAGAAAGCGATATCAATGAATTAAGGTATATGTTGTACGAATTTACTTGAAGTCTTGACGTTTTTATATTAGCAACGACAACGATGTAGAAAACACGAAATGGTTCATCATCACATAGTTAAAAGTCATACATCACTTTTTTTCTTCACTTATAATCTCGCATCCAAAAGTCTATTAAAAAAGCAACAAAGTACTAAAACCAAGTACAACTGACATTAACTTAAAGACAAAATAGTTTCATGACGCAAGGAACAGCTTTTTTCAGGGAGGTTCAAAACGAGGACTGGTAAAATATAGCCACGAATTTTCAAAACCTGAAAGTATAATATATTGAACAAGTAACTGGATGGACAAGAGTTTGATCCTTAAATCGACCCAAGAACTTATTGTTCCCTACATGAACTACAATAAGTCAGAATCAATGTGATTAATCAATGGATTCATTCAAAAATTTTAAGGAGTAAAGGGTTTCCGATTTTTTTGATCCCTGGCTACTCATTGTAATTGAATGGAAAAGGAAATAAAAGAGCATCTCACTGCAGTCAACCATGCTATATTTGCTCTACTTGCTTTGCTAAAATTTAAACACATTGCAAATAATGAAAGTTGGTCAGACGCGATCCCTGGCAAATTTCCATGAGAGGTGGCTGATGGCATTTGAGAGACAAGTCATGCATATGACATATGGAGATGGCCTGAGATATTGAGATTGATGAAAATTCTTGATAACATTCATGCTGTGAAAGTAAAACAAACCAGATTGTTAATGTTTGATGTTGTATTAATATGACCTTCTGATCGAGTGCAAAATTTTTGATCCGCAAATCTTCTTAAAGGTAGTAAATGATGAGTAAAATTTTAAATTATATTCGTGAATCCTTATTTTAACTGACAACGGCATAAATTCGATAGTTAAAAAGATACTGAGTATAAAAGGTTGTGCTTTTCACCCAAAATATAAAACAGATAAAAACAAATAGGTATACAAAATCTGCAACGGATGAATTTATGTTATTTGCCCAATTCTACCATTAGATTGAACACCAATGTGCTAGTAAAAAGGAGAAGGTCCTGTGATAAAAATGGTATAAAACTGGTAAAAATCAAATGATGTAATGAATTGGTCAAATAAAATTCGTAATGTTGTACACGAAGTAAAAAATGCCATCTTGAAGGAAACAACTATCAAAGCAGAAATCGATATGACCAGCCGAGAACTAGACCGTAATCAAAACCAACGAACCTGTGTGGCAGTAAAAATAATGCATACAATTAAACAAATTAAATAAACAGACAAACCGAAAAAGTTACCATTGCATTATTTCAGCCTGCCAGTACTAGCATGTACGATGGTTTAGCCTATAAATTATGCACTCCAAAAGGGGGTCAACCTTTGCTGTAGAACAAATAATTGAGCGTTTTCATTCCAAAATCCTAAAAGAATACAATATCAATAACCAACACACACATACACACACACACATTTAAATAAATTGAAAACGAGTTAAATTTAGGTAAACAGCTCCGACTGGTCACTTTAGCAGGTGAGCCTGCTAAAGTGACCAGTCGGAGCTGTTTCGAAGTTACAAAAAGCTACTCATCAGGAGAAGGAAGAAGTCGGAAGATGTCCAACAGAAAATTGACTGCAGTTATTTACATCAAATTACGGATAAAAACATCACCTCAAAGCTCACACCAAAAACTTAAGGTTTAACCAATTAAAAGTGGCACTTCCAATCAGTTTTAAAAAAAGGGCAATTTTTTTTTTTATTTATTTTTTATTATTTAAGTTATTTTACTTGGCTGCTCATATCACCAATTTTTTTGACGTACATTTTACCATCTGCGCATTGCTTAGCTCCATGTCACCCTGTACCACGATGACATGTAAGATGGATCGGCCCATGAGTTCTGCACACCAATAGGTGGTCACAGTTGTGTTTATCAATATCACCGATCGTAATCTTTGTGAGAAAAATCCCCTTTTGCATTCTGATTCGAACACGGTACCTCCCACTCCAAGCGGCACAGCACTAACCACTGAGTAACTCGCTCGGTACCAAAGGGTCAATTCAAATCATGTTTCATATTCCAAAAATTTGGTTTATACATCAAAGATCATCTTTGAAATTAATTTAATGGCAAACCTAAAATCTAGTGGATTTACAGTCCCTGAAGGATACATTTTAATCAATACTTTTACATTTACATTATCCATTCAATACAAGCATACAAGTACAGTATACCACCTACGCATTACATAGCTCCATGTCACCCTGTACAATGACAAGAAAGATAGGTCGGGCCATGAGTTCTGCACACCAATAGGGGGTCAAAATTGTGTACTGATCGTAACACATTCATGTGAAAAAAAAATTTTATGCATCCTGCTCGTTCAATTTGGAAAAACCGTCAATTCTAGAATGATGAATTTTGGGACCAATGAAATAGGTCTGTTAAAGGCTTTTGACTAAGGAATCATTCATCGTAATCTGGCCACTATAATTTTGAACTTAAAAATAGCTATATGGTTTATAATAGTATTACAAGCCAAAAATAAAATTCCTCAAAACTGCATTGAAGCAAGGATGAGCTTTATAAGGTCATTAAGCAGATTCACAATGTAAAGGGATTGCATATTACCTTTTTTGACCCCAAAAAAGACGATGCATCTTCATTTCTGTATTCTCCAGCTCTGCTGGAGTACAAAAACTTATACTTGTTCCATTTTTAAAGTAAATACAAGATGGCTGGATATGACGCTGTTGAGGAAGTAAAATCAGCAATCTTTAAAATTAGAGCTAGCTACCTGTTAGAAGGTGCATAAAATTGTGTTTTCTTGTAACGGTGTAAAAACAGTAACTACGGTTTGTAAAAACCTTTCAGTAAATTAATGGTGACACGATGCGGTTCAACTGTATAATATATTATGTAAAATAGTACAAATTGGTTTATTAAAAATTCAAAATAAAGATTAATGAAATTAAATTATTAATTATTTTATGAAATAAATGAAAAACATATAAATTATTTTTGTTGTTGTTATTAATTCGTGGGTATACATTCGTACAATTAACATACATGTTAAAATAATGAAGTCACACATTTCAATTTATCACTATGCTATTTTTAATTTTTTTTTTTATCTTAATTAACATATATTAATCGGGCTCCATATTATTATAAATAATTATTCCGGATAGGCTGAATGTTAATTAAAGTGGGAATAGTCGTTCGTATAGATAGACAACATTTGCAAATTGTTTTCGATTACGTTACGTTACGTTTTTTTTTTTTTTTGATACAGGCAAATGGTCAACATATCAAATTAATTTGAAATAATTTCCAAGTTTCAAATTAATAAAAATTGGTTTAATTAAGCAAAAATTACATCCAACATTTTATCACTATTATAGTTGTGTGTTCGATCGACGACTTTATACGTAGTATGTGAATTTATATAGGGTTTTTCCATTGGGGCGTTTGACACATGTACCACGAATACAGTGACCAAAATGTGTTTTAAAATAAAACATATGGGTGAAGTTCCTTTCGATCGTGAAACATATTTCATGGAACGAATTTGGACAGTACTATTTTTGCAATCGTTATTTGATGACCAATTGTTGAGTTTCACGGCTGAGCTTTTTCTTAGGTTTAAAGTTTTTTTTCAATCGAATCTTCTGGAATTAGGCACAAATTTGTATATCGACCGCTTAACTTCACTGTTGAACCCATTAGCTCCGGAGTATTACCTTAGACTACTGGTTTTGCTGACGGCATCTTTAGTTTGAAATACTGGTATTTCTTTTGGATACAATTTGGATTGTTGATATACATATAAGATGTACTATGCTAAATAGTTCTTCTTCATCGATTCTATAATCTTTAGACTTTGCCACTTTATTAGCAAATATTGGCTGCGGCCTCTTTGTAGTTTAGGAAAAACTTAAGAACTATTCATTTAAATTGTATTAAATAAGAATAAAATGATCGAGCATTTGGTGAAGTGGGGGTTGCAAAAGAGGTTTTTCATCACTTGATTACGATGAAAGATGACGATGAACACAACTATGTACAAAATCCATGGGACGAACCATCGTCCATGCCAGTACAGGCTGGCTGGAGCAATGCAATGTGCAGGTAGATATTTAAAGTGAACCTGTATTCTTGCATCCTCGATTTGGCTAGTATTAACTTTAAGTTAACCGCGAAAGATTTTTAAAAGTTTCGGCACAGATGGCATGGAATAAAAACTAAAAAAAAAAGAATAAAATGCTTCTTTGAGGTGACCGTAATTTTAATTTTGACAAGGCTAAGATTCGTTTGATTGATGTTACTAGAGCGGTCCAAGCCACAAAACGGAATGTATCTTAAGTTGATTAGGTGACATTTTCTTGCCAACAAAATGCTCCATTATTTTAGGAATCAGTCCAAGTAAATATTTTAATTATTTCTATTCTAGATTCCTTCTTGACTACACAAATGGAGCTTGTCAATAGGACTGATGCATACCATTTGAGTATAGAATGTGGCTGCTGCTCAATCGGAGTCACCTTGGATCTAGGCGATATCAGTTGCACATTAATGACATTAATGCTATCATCTGGATTTATTGTTTTAGATAAAATAACGGCTGCATAAACTCACTGGTTTACATCAAAAAACCATGAATGCCTGTCATTGAACCTTTGAATGAACCTCATTTTTGTCCTTTGAAAATATATGTTTTTAAAATCTTAAATTGTTTCCTCAAAGTATTTGCAATAATATTTTAAATGCAATGGCTACCAGAGCTAATCACTCCAGTGAATTGCTTAACGAACTTGTTTCAAAAGCTCTGTTGTTTTGTGAAGTTTATACATTTTGGCAAAGTAAATGTAAAGCTGTCGACTAAAGGGTTCCAATCGATGCCTAATACTTTCACAGTTTCTGAATAATGCTGGGTAAATCATGTACTGCTTTTGGTTTTTTTTTTCTAAGGTAAAACCAACCGAATTTTAACCGTTCCGAGACTATTCCTAAGGATAATCGCTAAGGAAAACACTTGTGATTCATTAGTAGTTCCAACAAAAACCACAATAATTTTTTTTGTAGAGCTAAAAATTTAAAGCACGACGTGGTGTGGTATGGGAAGTGATTACATGGTTACATAGGCAACAGCAAAATTTCCGTGAAATGACCCGTGGCAATTACCTCTGCGTCTACAAAACAATGGTTTTTATCGAAAAACTAAGTAAAACAGGAAGATATTTTAAATTGATGCAATAACTGTTAAATATTGACACATATATTATCTACACATTTTACCTAAAATTACTTAATGTCTTTTACCAGTACTATAGTATATAGATTTATTACTTTAGTGAAACAATTTAGTTGACAAATTTTAAATACTGCATGGCATAAACATGCATGCACGTCAGATACAGTTTTGACGATTAGCACTCATTTGATAGTCATTATGCAACGCAATTAAATCCGGTGAAAATACCCACAATCTCATAAGTTCATTAAGCCAAAATATTCAAAGTCTTTAGAATAATAATCAACCTAGGCTCTTGAATGTTACGTGGTTATAAGAACATTACCAAACTTTTTAAGACTAGGTTGGCAAAAACAAGACGAAAAGTCTGACACGCTATATTCGTTGAGCCGGCAAATTGCCATTCAACTTTTCCGACAAGCCATCTCCTTGCATCCCACAACTCAAAATTGTTGTCGGAGAATCGCCAGTAGAGCTTGTGGTCTCGCATTAAGGTTCATTTAAAGAAAGTGCTTCCTTTAGCCATCCACCTACTCTAACGAGTGATCATCTATGAATGAGCTGAGCCCTTTCGAAACACTTTTTGCTAGAAACGGCTGATATTCGGAAAAGCATTTAATCTCTATGCTAAAACATCAATGGGATCGGTTAAGCTCTTTAGGTGTAAATGTAGATTTTCTGAAAAAACTGGGCACCTTGTGCCTTACATATATTATGTCAATTAAACAATGAACATACGCAAGCTAGCGACAAATCTTTTGAAATGAATTCACAAATTTGCTCGAAGAGACCAAATAGACATTTCAGTTGAAATAGACATCACAGACAATAATCTTCCTCCTTTTTAAAACTTCATCAATTTTGGAACTTTTTTGGCACGTAACCAAATACCTGGTATTAATTTTGGTACCAAATTCCAATTAAAAGTAGTCTAATTAGGTAGAGGAGTCGCCGACCAATTTAAAACTATTTCAGAGTCTGTCCAAATGATACTGCCAGAGACAATTCATACCAAGGAAGCAATATAGTTTTGATTGGTACAAGATTTAGCATAAAGTAAGTGACTTTGGAATTCTTGATGGTTGAATTCTTGACAGTAGTTTATGACTTTGATGAAAAGACGAAGTAAAAATTTGGTTAACTAATTGACCAAGAGTGTAATTGACAACAATATGTTTTCCACTGCTCTTTATATGTTTGTCTAACAGCTCATTTTATCTTAAAGATCTTCGCCAACGCCATAATTGGTTTTAACAATCATAATGGATCAAATAGTGTTACCGCATATACAATAAAACTTGAAAAACGAAAACAACATGGGCTTAATTCTCCAGCCTTCAAGATGTTCATAACTTTGCGTTGAACTCGTAAACTCGTAACACAACTTCAATGCTTTCTGTTTATTAGAGCTATAGTAACCGACGTAAAAGTCCTCTCGAACTAAACTAGATCTCCATAAAATACATTGCAAAGAAATTTGTTCCTTATCTAACTTGAATTGTCAATGCATTTGTGATATATCTCCAGCCGGCGCGAAGCGATGAGATTGAAAACGAAACAAAAATGAAAGATGAAATTAACGAGCTGCCCGAATCATTTTACTAGAAAATTCAAAGACGTCACGTTACTTGATTGATGTGTTTTCTGGCTTATTAATACATAGGGGGAGAGAGTATCCCAAAAATCGTGTTCCATCACGAATTCTTGATATTGCTGCCATACTTCAAAGTTGCGTGGTAATTTTCTTTCGAAGTTTTTAAAATCGAGTTCTAGCGACTCACTAGTTTCTCCTATCATGTTTACGCCTCCCTTTAGTTATTAGCTTAAAAATAGAACAACTTTGCATACACCTACGGTATTTTAATAAAATATTTTACAAATAATGTACTTGCCATGGAGGAAGAGCCTCTATGGCAAGTACATTTTTTGTCACTCTGTAGCCATTAATTGACTAACATTTATCTATTTTGCGGCAAAGGCTCAATGCCTCTTCCAAACTTTATGATTAACTAGTTATGATTAACTATAGATATTCTGGGTCAGGAAAGGAAGCGTCGTCGAGGCGCCTGAGGCTCCCATTCCAGACCCTGATACTAAGTATATAATAATATATAAATAATAAGTATAAAAGAAACTACTTATATTTACTAAGGTCTTGCATATGCTAAACTGCGAAGCTTATATACTACCATTACCTACTGCAACTTTTTTAGACATGTCAATTTCCCAATTATTTAGTGATATATTCTCTTATTCAAATATTAAGTGAAGATACGGCCAAAAAATGAAAAACTGAAGATCGGATTGATCACTGAAAAAACCAGAACAATGGCAACCCAAATTGAGACTTGTTTTAACTTTTGCCCTTTGATGGTTTTGCACGATTTTTTGGAAAAATATAAACAAATGAAAACTGAAAATCTAGCTAATTGAGTAGTCATTCTGATGATAGAATAATATAACTATGAATAAACTGCCGGCACAAGAAAACGCTCTTGGGCATAAAAAAAAATGAATGACAGATCTGTTTTTTATTTTTAGATATTAATAGAAGTAAGGATATTTTTTTTAGTTCGCTACGTCGTGTGCATTTGGTGTGTGCCCTTAATGGCTTGCTATACGAAGTTAATGACATACAAATAGATCAAATCTAAGGAAAATGTATATCAATTGAAACATATTTTGCAGATCAATTTATTTACATTTGTAGATCAAATGTCTTATTTTGTCAGTTTAACAGTTATTTCATTTGGTTTTGGTGTTAAATAATTTTTTGAATGTTTAGTTCAGATAATAACTTAATTTAGTTTTTTCAGCTTATGGCCTATTTATATATATATATATATATATATATATATATATATATATATATATATATATATATATATATATATATATATCAGCTTTAGTCAAAAGGTCAACTGTACGTAAAGTTATTTTCCATAAACCTACAATATTTCCTGATGTAAATTTTGAAGCACCTTAATGCTAATGCGTTCAATTTTAATTTCATATCTTAGCGCCCTTAACGGAAACCCTCTAAATGTATAAAGCTTATAGGTATAAAAAACCAAAAAGTTTTACGTTCAAAAAAGTATCAAACTAAAAAAAAATTAAATTATAAACCAAAACCAAAAAAGGTATTGTATATGACTCTAGTGGGATCAAACCATATAATTCTAAGCTACATATGAACATAAAAAAAAATATGTAAAGGTACATACGTATATTATATTCAAGATATAAGACATTTTATATGACAGAACAGTTACGTGTACATTCTGTGTTTTATGAAGACCCACATGATTATTATGTACATATTACCGAACAAAACACTGTATATACGCACACGTAACAAAGATGAAAACATAACACTTCCATCTGGGTGCATTACTAAAATTAAATAAATTATTATCTTTATTATATTATGTTCTGTTAAAAGTTCAAACGTCGTACATCGTTTTAGGTATTTAAACTTTTAAACAAATATGTATTGATTCAATTTTTGTGGTATGCAAAGTTTGAAAGTTTTAATTGTGAATGTACCACGTAAAAAAAAATTCGCGATAAAATATACGAACCGTTTTTATCTCGCACACGTACTTTGGAAACGACAATTTTTTTTTTTAATTTTCATGAGTGCACTATCCAACATATACCCACACATGTTTTATTCAATTCTTTTGTGCCTTGTATATATTCTAAGCCGGTTAAATGAGAGCAAAAAAAATGGAATGAAGACAAAATTTAGAGTTCGGAAAGGGACGAAGTAAGTGAATATATCATTAAGCAATAAGGGTTGCGAGGTAAAGATATATACATAAGTTTGATACATAGCTTGTTATTATCATTTAATGTTATGTGATCGTGTAGGTTAGGTTTGGTTAGGTTAGATCCATAAGACCGTCGAAACAATACTTGCACAGTCTCTTCCTTCTCCTCATCCATACAGCTTCTAAAGGAGTCATTTGCAATTGACACAAGCCTCCTCGCATGCTCCCCAATGAGGCAGTGTCCTGTGAGAACCCCCACGACTATACTTAAATCAAGTCTACGAAAGGATAGTAGTGTTTTGGAGCGCTTCAAGTCCAGTTTCGGTCAGACTTGTCGCGTTACATTGCATGTTATGGTGTTATTCCACCTCTTATGTGCCAAGGCTATCGCCTCCTTTTTAAACGCCATAAAAATCGCTGCTTTGGGCCTTCTCAGATTTGCCCTTTCCGGTTTTAAATGGAGAGTTGTGCCGCGTGACCGGGGACCCAGACTATCTGGATATAGAAATGCTCACTCATATCGTTAAGAGATGAGTGGCATTTCAATCAGAAGTCAGACAGTCGCTTGACTGTCTACATATATTGTTATATCCCTTGTGGATATGACATTATGTACCAACCAAGTCAGCGCTTCCTCAATTGCTACCACCTCTGCCTGGTACACACTGCAGTAATCAAGAAGACGAGTGGATATATTTACATTTAATTTGTCACAATATACTCCAGCTCTGACTTTGCCGTCTAGCTTAGGGCCATCAGTGTAGAATTGTATACTTCCAGTTTCTGTTGTTTACTTGTTCCCTCAGGATTCCTTTGAGCGGATAAGGGTCCGAAAGCCTTTTTCAAAGCATACAATCGGTATTGTGTAGTCACTATTCAACAAGTCTTCCTTAAGCGAACTGCCAATCATCGAGTGGTCCATCTTTAGACATTTAGAGCCAGTACACCAGCTCTGATTTGAGACCTCATCTCCTACCGAGACCTATTTCTTGGTGAAGAGTACAGATTCTGTTTTGGATGGATTTATACCCAGCCCACATTTGCTAGCCCACTTTGTAATGGTTAATCGTACTTAGGTACCTACCCGAGATCACAATCGCTACGTCATCTGCATACGCTATCACCCCTATTCCCTCCCTCTCCAGTTCCAAAAGTGTTCCATTAATTACTATGTTCCAGAGAAGAGGTGACACCCCCTAGCGGAGTTATACTCGCCTCCTGATTGTGGATTCCCCTATCTCCGCGTTAACAATCCTGTTTTCTAGCATCTGATTTGTCAACCTCCATAAGGGGTAGTCCACATTTAAGAAAGACAGTCCTTCCTGAACTGCATCCGACCTGACATTGTTAAAGGCGCCCTCTATATCGAGCAAGGCAATTTCGAGTGGATTGATTTCTCAATTGTTCGCATCAGGAAATACAGAGCCTTGTCCACAGATCTACCTTTCCAGTACGCATGCTGAGAAGTCGCCCAATTACTGGGTTTTATTTTTGCACGTATGTACATGTCAATCAGTTTTTCCAATGTTTTCAACAGAAAGGATGATAGAGTTATAGGTCTTAGGTTGTTTGAGTAGGCCTGTGAATTCTTCCCCGTTTTTGGGATAATTCAGCATATAATTCAGCTTTAAACACCCCATGAAGATCACCTCCAGCCATGGGAGAATGCTCGACGAGTGTTTTTGCAATTCCACTGGAATGATACCATCCGGGCCTGCCAATTTATAGGGTCTAAAGCCGTTTAGTGCCCATAGGATCCGGTTTTTGCACACGATTTCCTCCGGGCACCCGACGGTAATTTTACCCTATTCCTACCAAGCTCCGTCGATACATCGACACACCTTGCGAAATGGGTTTCCAATAGGAGCGCCAATGACTCCCTACTAGTCGTTGTCCACAGCTCATCTGTTTTAATAAAGTTTTAGCCTTTTGCTCTGTTGAATGCTTTTCTACACCCTATATGAAGGTTTCTCAAATCACTGGAACACCATATCGGTTTCTGCTTCCTCTTAGGTATTAATTCTTAGTTATTCTTTCGTATAATCGTTTCCTGTTAGAAGTGAGCAATTTAATAGATTTTGGCAACATATGATACAGAACAGATTCGGAGCCATAAAAAGATAGAATCTTCTATATTTTTCATAATTGCAATGATGACCGGCAAAGATGTTCGTATTTCTGGTTTTATAAGGATGCGTTATACGATTATGAAAACTATTGCTTCTAACAAAAAACATTTTTAAAACTATGTAGACATATAAATATCGAAGGGGCAGCAACTTTAATTCGCGAAACAGCGGAACAGTTGGTGTGGTTATAGAACGACGATAGATTAATTTTACAATCCGTTTCTGCACAATGTACAAATATTTAAAGTGCGAAAATTACACTCCACCCCAACTGGTTATTCCATACATCAGGATTGACTCTACTAGAGTGTTTTCCTAGTGGTAAATAGATGGGAATTCCAAGAAAACTGCGAATCAATAATTAGACCTGGGTAATTAAAATCATTTACAGTTATAAGTTTAAAACACAGAGGGGACATGGACTACGATGGCAAGTGTGAATATGATATATCAAGGAATTAGGAGTAACTAAAGAATTGGACCCGCTAAAATATATAACTCTTGATTTATCACTAACAGCAAGTCTATGGCAGTAAAACCATTTGCTTAGATTAGATAAATCCTTTTGAAGTACTAGATGGAATTTATCAGTCGATGTGTAGCTTAATGCTAGATCATCTGCGAATGCTGTGGCCTAGCCGATCAATTCTATTTCAAAAATTGAATTAAAATAGACTAAAGGAACAATAAAGATCCGAGCACTGAGCCTTGAGGGACACCACAAGATAAACACCTGGACTACTCGAATCATTCACTTTAAGGACCTGACGACGATTATGAAGATAACTCTCAAACCATACAAAGATGTTACCTCAGAAACCTATATTTAAAAGTTTCGTTAGCAGTATATTGTGATCAACTGTATCAAAGGCTTTTGCAATGTCCAAAAATAAGGCTGTTGGTTTTTGTGAGTTATTGATTGCTAAATAAATGTTACTTAAACAATTTAACAATGTATCTTCCGTGGATTTCCCAGCTGTAAACCCATATTGATGTCAACGTAGAAATCTTAATTTTTAGAGATAACTAAATAGTCGACGTTTAAGAAGTTTCTCCAATAATTTGGAGAAGGTACTAAGTAGCGATATTGGTCTATAATTTGTCAATTGATAATTTAAATACATCTGGAAAAACCACTATCCAGACTTATGTTAAACAAATAACACAACACATCAACCAAACACCAGGCATAGTTTTAATTTGAACTACTAAATAAATTTCTTCCACTCCCATACAGATGGCAGTGTAACAATCTCTCGCTAAAAAAATAACTGTAGCCATGAAACGAACCAGACAACAGAACAAAAAATCTAACAAAAAAGGTAAACAGACTTAGAAAAGTTAAAATAATTGCACTACTTACGCTAAATATAACAAAAATAAATAAAAATGACTGAAATGCATAAGGAACTAAAATACTTATAACTTTGCAGGTATTCGAACCACGATCTGATTACACAGCTGATTGATACAGATGTAAAATTAAATTGAATCACTCGATATGCGGCCTTCAATTTTTTTAAAGTCGGCCCTTGAGTGAATTCGAATAACCTTTGCACTTTCATCTTTCCGAAACAGTATATTGCCTCCGCATAAGGAACTAAATACTTATAACTTTGCAGGTAGTATAACCACGATCTGATTACACAGCTGATTGATACAGATGTAAAATTAAATTGAATCACTCGATATGCGGCCTTCAATTTTTTTAAAGTCGGCCCTTGAGTGAATTCGAATAACCTTTGCACTTTCATCTTTCCGAAACAGTATATTGCCTCCGCTTATCCACATAGGTATTTCAAATCATTTAACTTTTTTATGTGACGTACTTCCCGGTACAGCGAGTTCCGCAGAGAAGTCAGATGGCCTCTGAAGTAAAGTGGTAAATTATTATTCAACTTGAATATCATTCGCGAATAATTTAGGCTTCATTTTTTTTCCTGGTGAACAAGTTTACTTTTAGCAGCTTCATTTTTAAATTTAACGATTATTTTTGTATCATCAGATTATGTGGCATTTCGTTGGAAGAGTTTACCCGAGGCCATATAACTGAGATACGGTCTTCTTGATTGCGATTTGTTTCTTCCATGATTTCGCATTTTTTTGCTAAAACTATGTTATCAGCTACAATTTCTTTAATGTCAGTTTTTATGGCATCAAACTCATTACATATAAACTCCTGTGACGTCTTGATTTCCAGTATCATTGATTTAATAACGTTGAACTGCTCATCAAAGCACTTAATCATATCTTTGATAGCGACAACGCAATGTACAGTGGATCTAATAGGCATACCTCTCGCTGATGCAGTAGGAGTGGTTGGTACTTCCAAAGCGAAGCGGCAGGTTTTGCACAGTCCTGTGAGCATGTCCCGCATGCTTTAGAAGCTTTTTTCGATTTTACAGAGCCAATAATTCCTTTGCATGAAGGATGGAAATTAGTAATCTTATAAGTAAATTATTTAATCCACTATGCTGGCGGGTTGGAGCCAAACAGCGAGTTTTTACTTCAAAAATATACGCATATAAAATACTGCAAAAAAGCACACCACACAGTAAAATAAATTTCTATAACGAAGTAATTGAATCATAGCAATAAAAATGTTTCTACATTTTATTCACTTGGGACTTCTACACACACCAAATCCTTTTATTTAATAAATGTAACAAACTAAATACTGAAAAGGATGATTCATAATATAATTTGATTCCTTGTTTTCACATGGAACTTCTCGTTCCATCCGATCAAATAAAGTGTGATAGTGTTTTTATGATTTTTATTTGTTTTTGTTACTTTTCCTTTTTTTTTTTACAAAAGTATCCTTTAATCCCTTTGTGCGAAAATCCTGAACAAGGGTATAGGAAATGTAATATTATACTTTTTGTATATGTATGTTTATTTTTGTAGGTGTATGAAATAGGATTTTTCAAATTATTTCATTTTTATTAATTAGGGAAATGTTTTTAATGTTTTCCTCTTTGAATATAGTGAGGTTTAATGAGTTTAAGTGGTTTTGATCTGATTTGATGAGGCAAGAAAATACGAGGTACTGTGAAATTGAATGATGGTTGTCAACTTATTAAATAGTATTATTTGAAAATCTATACTTATTTGAACTACATGTTCCAGAGATGTAATATGTTGTTTAGGGCAAAAAAGAGGTCATTAGCAATATAATGCTACCTTTTAGTTTGTTTTATCGCTTGAGATTTCAATTGAACCTTCCCTTTTAGCTAAAGTTGTATAACAAGAATCGTAGCTATAGTTGTATGTCGAGTGTGCACTGCCTTTACTGTATATAAATAGTCCACGGTTGTGGTCTGCCATCAAATAGATAGGCCTGCAAGATAAAGAGGAACTCCAAGGAAAGAACTTGTTGCCGCGAATAGTCTTCCACTCAATACTCGTACCTTTGGTAAATTCCCCATGAGTTGCTTGACCGAAAAATGGAGCGGGCCAGTAGTTTTGTTAAAATTACAACCAGTCTGGTTCACCATGACTAGTTATCTACCAGCTTGGATGATGAGTTTTTTTTGATGCAGGATCCGATGGGTTATGGTTTGATGCAACATAATTCAAACATAATTATGGTTATCTTTTTTAAATCAAAGATGTTCGATTTGTAACGAAGGTTTGCTATTTTTTGGGATGATCAGAGAGCCCGTATATCACAATTTTGGAATTAATTTGTACATAAATCGTACTACAGGTTATTTCTAAAAATTCCTTTACCAATTTTGTAAGTTTGCAGAAAAATTCATACACTTAGCAGAGCTTCTATTTGCCACTATAAATTTAATATTCATTTTGCTGGACAAACTTTCAACACTCACATAAGCACAGCGAGAAAATGCTTGTTCCGAAGCATCGCAGAATTGACAAAACCTAGGGATGCGGAAGACGTTGAAATAATATAAGTTCATTTAAGAGTGCGTTCTGCATAGGTAAAGGTTTCCTCCAACAGTCAGTATTTTTCTAGCGTAGTGAGAATATCAGAATAGCCTAATGACATAATAAGAAATTACATTGAAAATTTAGTTTTGATGGGTTGAGTTTTTCCTCGGTAATACCTGCTTGAGGTGCAGCTAAGCCACTAACTGAAATGCAGTAATGCGTTTTCATCAGTTAAAGGCGAAAGTGATTTGGAATCTTTGAGTTTATGATTGAGGCTCAAAAACAGCATTGCCAAACCAATCTAAGGAAGTAAAGTAACAGGGAAACGAAGATTTGGAACATGAAGTAGCAGACACCTTTTTCGCTAGATGTTGATGATGATTGTAAATTATTATAAATAAAATCGCACCTATTACGTTGAGTATCGAGGACCAGGAGAAATGCTATAAAATCAAAGAAGGCGAAAATAAAGATAATCAATAAAAATTTCAGCAGCGTTACAAAATACGGATCCAAAATTATCAGCAACCCCTACGGTAAAATCAAGAAATCGAGGAAATAAATAAACCATCGTACCAAAGAAGTCGTACCAAAGAAGTAAAGAATTGTGCAGAAATTTACAACGAAACACTTTGCGCCTAACTGATGAAATTTATAAAGTAACAATTTTGAGTAGGCTCTACAATACCAATCATTTATAAGTTTTGTAAAAGGTTTTAGGACATATAAAGAAAAATAAAAGAGTAGATGAAGATGATCAGCACTTCTATATTCTTATCATGGTCTCTTGAATGAAGACAGATAGTTCAACAACAAAACTAAAAAAATAATCTTGATGTATAAGAAAATGATCATTTTAACAACGACATATAAAAGTAATGACCTATGTATTATCAAGGATGACAATTCTCCTTAATTAAAATAGCTTAACCGGTTGTAAATGGTTGGACATTTCATTACAAATAACCTGATTGTTACATCGACCAACAAAAAACTGGTCAGTCTTCCAAAATATTGACCGGTTTCTTATTTCCACGTATCCGGTATATTGTCAGTTTCTGAATACATTATTAATTTATATTTGCAATATGCAGACTCTAAAAGGAAATAGAAGTTATATTAAAGGTCATGTTCGTGACTCGACTAATGAAACGTTTTACGATGATTTAACCATGCGGCTGGATAAAATCAATACCTTCTACAAAGAATTTACTGAAATTCAGTTCAAATCGCTTGAGTTGGATCCTACTGCAGGAAGTGGTATCGAAGTAGTGGATTCGCAATATTATTCAAGTGTACCTAATTTAAATGCTTTAATATACTTACTAAGACACATACTACCCAGCCGGTGAATTTGAATAATTCTTTCTACAATTCTATGCAAGTAGCACATAGTAGTGAGCATAAATTACCGCCAACAACAATCCTCTCATTTGATGGAAACTATATGGAGTGGCAATCTTTCAACAATTTGTATGTTTATCAACGGTGCACGATAATGTAACGTTATCAGCGGCTCAAAAGTTTCAGTATATGAAAGGATTGCTGAAGGGTGAAGTGCATGATTAAAATAACACGACTTCTGGAATATCAAAGGGCGTAACGACATTAAACATCAGTTCGATGTTTGGGTTGGACTTCCCATATAAAACAACAGCCAGAGTGCTTATTGTCCCAAAAATTTCATCGTATCAACCTGTAATCAAATGGGACATGAACAATCAGCAGAAGTACAAAACTTGAAGCTAGCAGATCCAATTTGTACAGTGGTGGCAAGATTGAAGCGACTCGGAAGCGACTTATTCTTCAAATTACTTTGCGATGAGAGACGAATAATTGTTAAAAACAACCTTTACGCTCAAAATACAAGGCTTGGATGGGTCATAAGTGGAACGGAACACCAATTGGACTCGAAATTGGAATTAATGAAGTTCCAATTAACTTGCATCTAGACTTAGACGCGTCTCTTAAAAAATTTTGGAAGACTGAAGAGGATAACGATGTGGCTCTTCCATACACGAAAGAGGAAGAATTTTGTGTTCAACACTATAAGAGGACAGCACAAAGATGTAATAATGGTAAATATATAGTCAGTTTACCGTTTAAGAAGAATGTACCAACATTGCGAGATTTAGGAAGAATGGCAGTTAAACGGTTTTGGAATTTGAAAATACGGTTTATGCGGGATAAACCCCATAGCAAGAGCAATATGTTGTATTTCAATTGAAGATTTGATTATTATTTACCACACCACGGCGTTATAAGAGAGCAAAGTTCGACTACCAATTCTAATGGAATCTGTGGATATAATCCACAGATTCCATTAGAACATAAGTTACGAACAGTAATG
The DNA here is from genome assembly GCA_963556175.1 of Tipula confusa. Classification (NCBI taxonomy): domain Eukaryota; kingdom Metazoa; phylum Arthropoda; class Insecta; order Diptera; family Tipulidae; genus Tipula; species Tipula confusa. Next base: position 63,082,281 of record OY744477.1, on the reverse strand, counting down.
TATGGCACGGCTTGTGCTCCTTACTTAGCTACGCAAACATTAATCCAGCTCGCAGCAGATTATAAAGAAGACTATCTTAAAGCAGCAGAAGTGGTCAAACATAACTATTATGTTGATGAACAGATGTCCGGAGCCAACAACATTTAAGAAGCTATCAGAATTTGTAATGAACTAATCCTAAAGCTAAGTAAAGGGGGCTTTAATTTACGTAAGTGGTCATCTAATAGTCAACTTTTACTGAAGAGTATTCCAGAAGACAACAGGGACTTTTCATTATTAAATTTCAAAGATGATACGTCAGCAGTTTCAATTCTAGTATAAAGTTATACCCCTTTTAATGATACATTTGGATTCAAGGTTCAATTAGGGGACGGAAAACTAACGAAACGAAGAATGTTGTCTGAATCGTCAAATATTTTCGACCCAATTAGATGGTTGTCGCCAGCTACAATCAAACAAAAAATGATGTTTCAAAAATGGATTCAAGGTGTAGACTGGGATGACGAGTTTGCAGAAGCTTCTGAAAATGGGTATGCTGCAGTAATTTATAGTAGAGTGAAAACAGAAACGGGTTTTTTGATAAACAAAGTGAGCGCAAATGAGAGTAGCGCCAATTAAACCAATAAGCGTTCCTCGGCTCGAGCTTTGTATTGGCGGTATTACTAACGAAACTGATAGTGTTATTAATAGAACCTCTAGGCCGAGTGTCGTATATACACAATGTTTTAAAAAAATTGAATTTTCAATACAATTTTTATTTTTGTAATACTGCTAAAATCAATTTTTCATGTAAAATTACACTATGTGTTTTTACATACAAATTGAAAAAAGCATTTACATTTTGTAAACTAGCATTTAATTTCATGTAAATTCAATAGCGACAGTATTAATACATGAACATAATTTAAAATTTCAACTGCGATTGTAATATTACATAAAAATAATTTCAAAATACATTTTTTGTATAGCAATAATTAATTATCTCGTATTTTCAAATTCTGTGAAAGGAAATGTGTAAAATTACATTATTCGTCAAAAGTACAGACATTTTAATCAATAAATAGAAAAGGTTTGTAATTTTGCAGTATTAAGAATGTAAATCTGCACAATACACAAAAGAAAACTGACACTACAAACAAGGCGCATTGATGTTTCTGTTTTTGTACTATTTAGACGTGTCAGGTATGTAGAAAATTCGTTTATTTGAAATTTTCTTATTTTCTAATTTTTATTTTATGTTTAGAAGGATGCAACACAAAATAAGATAATCGTATTGATGGCAGCATCGTGGTATGGTAACGCAGGTAAAAACAATAATAATAAACCAAAATTTTATGAAACTATTTTGACAGATCTAGAAGGTCAGAACATTCCGGAAATATTTAATTTTTTTTTTCACAGTGAATTAATTAAGAATTATTTTAATTATTGTTAAAATAATTTAAATAAAATAATTTTTTAAATACAAAAAAGTGTTATGTTTTTTAATTGAAAATTACCTTCCTGTTCCGTAATGTGTGCATTCTATTATTTAAAAATACATAGTTTTGTGTAATTTTGTATTCCCAATTACCGAGAATTTACTTCACTTTGCTTGTAAAATTAAACGCCAAAATGTTGAATTTTACATACTTATTGTTTAAAATTACATTTTAATATTATATAAAAATTTACATAAAAAATACATAATATAAGTCTGTTAAATTAAACAAACCAAAAAATTTAATTTTATATACTGGTTTAAATTTACATGCAAAGTGATGGTATTTTTGCCCACACTCAAAAGCATGTAAAATTTAATGGAAATTTTTTACTGTGTACTGTTCACCAAATCAGGCAAAAAAGAGTTGTAAAACTTTTGTATATTTTCCAAATTTGCTTGGCTAGCGTTTAGGGAACCTGATACAGTATCTTCAAGTGAGGTTACAATTATTTTGGTTAAGTTCTTTCGATTCCCAGTGGCCCCAGTGGCTGCTGAAGTAACATTTGAATTTTTTATGGTTGTTGATAAATTAGTAATGGCACTTTTAAATGAATCTTCGGTTTTACTTAAGATCACTGCTGTAGATGAAATAGTATTGTCAATAACTGTATCCGCATCTGCAGAAACTGCATTTCCTGCAGTAGTAATGGTGTTAACCTCCGATGTAGCCGTATCTTTTATTTTTCCAATAACTGATGACGCCATACTACTTATTGACCACCCATGTGACTTAATTTTGTAACAATAAATTTAGATTTTGTCAGTTTAAATTAAACGCAAATTAAAAGCATTTTTACATACCTGGGCAATAAAAATGATAAATATTGCACTTAATATTTGCAATTTCATGTTTAGATCTTTTCATTTCCAATTATTTTGGTACTACTTAAAGTGTTCAGTTAAGCTATCAACAAACTGTGAGATAATGATAATTAGTGCCAACATTTTATTCAATTTATATCACAAAATGAGATAAATGGTAAAACCAGGCCTGCGCACTGAGCAATAAATTCAACTATTTTTCGAACAATTAACACGTCGCAATTGATACGAATATTCTTGATTAAAACTCGAATCTATGCATAATTGAATATCATTGAAACTAATCTGCGAGTATGTATACATCTCAAAATTTCTTTTTAGAAAACCATCTGTCAAAATGTTTACAATTTACCACACTATCACAAATGTTTAAGTATTTTTGTAAATTTTAATGTATCTACATTTTTTATTTTTTGGGCAAAAACATTTGTGTCAATACCATCGAATTATAAATAGGTAATATTTGCCATTGAACGTTTTGCAAAAATGGAATTTTTTTTTATTTGATTGTGACACATTTAACTTGATTAACTTATAAAAAACAGCTTTCACTCCATATTTTCTTCATTCAAAACCAATGGACATTGTTTGTTTCTAATTGTTTTTATGATGCTAGAAGAAATAAAAATGATCCGATATGCTTTTCTCGGAACTGCCCGCAGTAAATTCTGATATTAAAGTAATCCAGTTTGTTAATCTTATATCAAGTTGCAAAATCTTTATGAAAATTGAAAAGCTCCAAGCCTACAAGTAACCCTTACAATTTGATAAATATATACGGAAATTGAAAAGCTTTTAAAATCTTTTCAAATTTCTATTGGTTAGACTATCAAGTGGTGAAATATTTATGAAATTTAAAAAGCACTAAACCTATGATGAATGGCCCTTTAAATTTAAAAATATTTATATAAACTTAAAAGTCTACCAAATTATGAAATATATATATATATATATATATATATATATATATATATATATATAAATTTAAAAGCTCGAAGCCCAATAATATCTCGTCAAATTGTAAAATATTAAAGAAGATTGAAAACTTTAAAACTTCAACAAAATACGTATTGGCTAGCTTACCAAGTATTAAAATTGTTATAAAAATAAAAGGTGCTAAACCCATAAATTGGTGAAGTATCTGGTAAAGTTCTAAGCTCATAAAATTCTTAAAACACATAAAAAAATTCAAAACCACTCAAAATTATTCAAAAGTTTTGTTAGTTAGCCTTTGAAAGTTTAAGGTTTGTCCGAAAATAGAAACCCCATATTTATAAAAATTGAAAAGTTTCCAAAATTCCCCCAAATATATGTTGGTTCTATTGGTTATCTATTGGTTAAACATTTTTAAAATATAAAGGACCAATGTAAAGCTCGGAATCCATGGTGGTTAAGCTTATCAAATTGTGAACTATTTATAAAAATTTAAAAAACACTAAAAGCACTTTAAATTTGAAAATATTTAAGAAAATTTTAAAAAATCTACCGAGTCCCTGTTAGTTGGCCTACTCGTATCATATTGTGAAATATTTAAAAATTTTAAAAAGCACTAAAACCCATGATGAGCTCCATAAATTAAAAAATACATATTATAATTAAAATCTTTAAAGATTCTCCAAAATAGATGTAGGTTAGCATATCAAGTTGTAAAACATTTATTAAATTTGAAAAGCACTTAAACTCATTAAAGTTTGCATAAAATTAGAAAATATTTATAAAAACTAAAAAAGCTTCCAAAATTCAAAAGCTCTTAAAAAAATTTAAATCTTACAATTCTTCAAAATACATGTTAGTTGGCCTCTAAAAATGTGAGGTATATAATAAAATTGAAAGCTCTTTTACCATGATGGTGTTAGCCCAAATATTTATAAAAAATTTAAAAGCACTAAAAGCTATGATAGTTAGTACATCAAATAGTAAAATATTTAGGAAAATTAAAAAGCTTTAAAAATTTAAACGTATGAAAAAAAATGAAAATTAAAAAGCTTTAACAATTCAGTTAGAAGCACATGAGGATGAAATACCAGAAAATAGATTGACTGTGCTCTGGAAAGCAAATGTAACTGTTTCATCATCAGGAACTACACTTTGCAAAGCACTTATAGCATTATTAAGAACTCCAGTCGTACTATTAATACCCGGTAAAATACTGTTAATTGCTAATTTAATTGGATCAGGCACTGGAATTGTGACATTTGATAAATCTATAGCACCAGTGTTAACCGCATTAATAATTGTTTTAACCAAATCTGACCCACCAGCTAAACTTAAAATCATTTGTAAGTCATTTGTTCCGGTATACGTAGGTAGAATGAGATTTGAGACCGAGTTCTTTAAATTTTCAATAAGACTATATCTTACAAAATGCAAATAGAAATCAGTGGTATCACATAAAATCTAAAGAAAATCCAGCTGATTGTGCATCACGAGGATTGTTTCCAGACGAGTTAGTGTCATTCAAGTTATGGTGGAGTGGCCCAAATTGGTTGAAATGTCCGGAAGCTCATTGGGCATTGTAAAAAGCATTGACGTTTGAATTCCCAGACGATCGAGGAAAAGAAAAACACTATTTTAATGCTCAGTGTAGACATTCAAGATCATAAATCGCAGTCAGACCACTATGAATTTGTTCAACGATTATTAGAACGGTGTTCCAAATTTTCGAAAGTTATTTGTGTAGTGGGTCGAATTTTTAAGTAACCACCGAAGCTTTTTACTACATAATTAGAGCTGTTTTATATGATCGGCATTGATTACGCGGGTCCGTTAAAATTAAAGGCATCAAGTTTACGAGATGCAAAAGTACTACAGTCATATCTAGTTTTATTCATCTGTATGACTACTAAGGCCCTACATTTGGAATTAAATACAAATATGACAACTGAGGCATTTATAGTTGCGCTTTGAAGGTTCCAGGCCAGGCTAGGTATATGCGGATATATATACAGCGACAATGGCTCAAATTTTGTTGGAGCTGAGAGAGGATTAAACAAAACTCTAGCGATGGTATCAAAGGATGCAGTATTAATGCAGTATACGACCACAGATAAAATTGTATGGCATTTTATACCCCAGCGTCATCAAACTTCGGTGGGTTATGGGAAGCAGCGGTCAAGTCTATAGACAACAAAATTTCTCCCAAAACCCGCTTTAGGTGGTACTTGGTATACCAAGTACCACCTAAAGCGGGTATTGGGAGAAATTTTATTGACGTATGAGGGGATGTCAACATTGCTAGCTCAAATTGAGGCTATATTAAATTCACGCCCTCTTTGTGAATTATCAAAAGATGAATTTGATCCACTGACACCAAGTTATTTCCTCATTGGCAAGCCGCTAATACAATTAGCAGAACAATGTTTAATAGATGTGAAGGCAAATCGGCTAGCAATCGGTTGGCAACATATACAGCAAATGGTGCAACATTTCTGCCAGAGGTGGAAAACAGAATATTTCCTCAATCTTCAACAACATCACAAATGGCAAACTAAATCAGAAAATCCTAAAATTAGTGATTTGGTTGTAAATATGGAAAAGGGCATACCACCAACAAAATGGCTACTGGAAAGAGTTGAAGGGCTAATACACGGAAAGGGTTCACTGGTGCGAGTTTTATTGATCAAAACAAAACTTGGGTTGATGAAGCGGCCAATTACCAAAGTATGCATTTCACCTGTTAACTCGATCGAGTCAATGGGCGTGGGATGTTCCGAATCATCGAGGTGGAATGAAGAAGATAAAACCAAATCCCAACTACAATAATGAATTCTTAAAATAAATCAAATATTATTATTATTTTTATTATTGATTGTACACAAAAATAATAGTACTTATCTTTTGTTGTTAGTTTTGACAGATATTCTGTAACACATTTATACGCAGTAGCTCTATCTTATTAAAATATTGTCAATTAAAATTTAATTAAAATAATAAAGTCAGCTAGTTGTCAAAAGAGGGCAATAATAGCAATTTAAGTGAAAATCTTATTCAACTGATCGATTAGTGAAATATTGTCACGGTACCACCTAGTGTGCGATAGCATAAGTGTAAATATATGAAGATTTCTCTAAGCTTAACCTTAGAGACATCTATTAGATATCGATAGTACTGGTAGTATTAAAAATTGAGCAAATTAAATGTAGTAGTGACATCTCGATAGAAGTAGAAAGTTCGAGATATTTTAATTTGTGTATATAAGCGAATCGATGTTGTATGCGAAAAATAGTTGTACTTGAACTACGAAAGCGAAAACAAGCAGTTAAAAAAAAAAGTGATAGAAAGTGATAGTAAGTGATTTTAGTTAAGTGATTTTTGTGAAATAAAGAATTGGTAAAAGAACTAAGTTGTGAATAATTGTGTTTTATTGAGGCAATTATTGTCTGTGAACGTGAACAGTGTTTAAAGTGGAACTTGTGTAGTTTTTGTGAAATTTGTTAGTGAACAGTGAGATTGGGGTACTTATTCACAATCCAGAGATACGAAACTTAAGTGACAAGGCAAGAACGTAGCAATATACTACATAGATGTTGTTTGTAAAGATGGATGTGGATCGTTTGTTGAATTTATTGCTATTTAACCCGTTTCACACTGTTCTTATTATTTTTTTTTATTATATGTTTATTTGCCAATTTTTATATTCGAAGTGAATGATTAATTTATTTTATAGTATATTGTCAATTTGGGAACAAAGAGTTCATTTTTGTTAAGTTTTAGGAAATTTTAAATTCCCAATATTTTAAGTACAACAAATAGGTTTATATTACAATTTACGGAACGCACCTAGCTTAGTCTAGTACAATATTGTTGTGGTATGCGTCTAATATGACAATTGTTAGAATTGACAGATTTGTTTACAAATTGGATTTATACAGAATTCAATTAATTGCTAATTTTAATAAATACATAGTGTGTTGTGTTTTTTACAATAAATAATTAATTAAAGTTAAGATTAATGTTTTTAATTCACACACAGATGTCACCGTTAAAGAAGATTATTATTCTTTTTTTAATGAAGAAGTAGATACAAAAACGCATTCAGGTTGAAAACATATTTTGTTAAGAAAATAAAGTTTATATCGTTAAATAATAAATAATAAAAACAGATTTGGATATTTATTCTGGAGAATATTTGGGAAATACAACATCCGAACATTCAACAGCTATTTACACCCAGCTTTACTGACCTCACAACAACTTAAAGAAAA